>JAABKJ010000023.1:0-95230 GCA_011634705.1 Andricus grossulariae
AGCGTGTCTAGAAAAAGGAATTTTAGATCTCAAAGACACCGAACCAATTGGCCCTATAGAAATAGATGCTGGAGAACTACCACCTGTCGATGAATCCCTCTTCTTCGACGTTTTCACTTTTTGCTAATTACATTTGGCTGTACTGAATATCTTAATACATTTTTTTTTAATCTAGACCACACGACTGGTTTAAAAACGATCTTACTACACGAAAAGGCTAGACACAAGATGCAATCCAGTTTATCTGCATTTTGTAATTATTTAGAATTTCTCATTTATTTCAAAGCCATCAACTCATACATAAATCTTGAGGAACGTACCTGGAATATATGTAATACTTTTGACTGAAAAATACTACAATGAGTACACTTTCGATTAGCCAAACTGTTGACCCCTCCTTGCGACACTTTTTTCAGAAGGTACATCAGTTACATGTTTCATGAATATGAAGCAGTTGTCCTGAAAGCGTTGTCCAAGAAAGACAAATCTTTCATAATCTTAATTGTGTCGTGTCAAAAGTTCTGCATAAGAAAAATAATATATTGTATTCGAATTTTTTAAATGCAAATTGAACGGATATGTTTTTAAGATTAATCAAATCTATCAAGTGCCTAGTGTTTGGAAGTAATACAATTTTCTTGAACGCAATCAACGATACTAAAAATATCTGAATGGGTTCTATGATGTTCTAAAGAATACATACACTTGTATAAAACTGAAAATCAAGAGGCCCCAACTTGAAACACTATCAATAGTTCTAGCCCTTCTAGTATTTTGCGTTCATTATATTCACAGACGACTAACAAACAATTCGAATAGTACTTACGTTTAAGATAAATCGGAATAAATAGATCTAAAAAAAAAGAATTACATGATTAAATCATCTGCTTTCTGCGATAATAAAAGGTGTCTCACTAGAAGAATTGATACGTTCCAGAAGATATGACCTAATCAACAATGTTCTAAACTCTTTTAAATCCATATTGGTATTTCCAAGTCTTACATCCGCCGAGTGCGAGTGTAACAGCCTTGCAGTGGATTTCTTGAAACGTTGATGAAAATTAATTCATTAAGTGACTGAAAGCCTGCACACATTCCCCTGGAAGGAGATAAATTGAATGAATACGTCCTATATACCTTCACGTATGAATGCCAATGTGTAACGAGTGTTAGGGCAAATGACACGAGTCAGGACGTATGGAAGGTAATGACGACGTTGATCTAAAGTGGTTTAAACGAACCTGTGCCTGACAGTGTCTAGAAGCGAACGAAAAAGATCAGTATGATTCGTTTTGTGCTTTGTGAGAAAAGATGTCTCCACTTTTAAAATACTCTAAATTTTGGAAAGATAGCAAATACTTTTAGAAAATCTGATCTGCAATCACAAAAAATGGGATACGATAGTGTAGCTACACAAGAAGAGGTGAGTTCCTTACATCTTCATATTTAGTGACAATGATTCCAATAATCTGATACTTTGTCTTCAAATTATGTCCTTATTCCTTGATATAATAGTCGTATTAAAAATATCACATATTGAAATGAGGTATTCTTTACAACCAGCATTATCTTTCAAATTGTATAGAATTTTTTTTTTAAGGATCTTCCTCGACGAATTTACACCATTACCAGAAAGCCATCAGCACGGGTGTTCTGCCGATCTGAGAGTTCATCATCGTTCTACAAAACAGATACATCTGAGCTTCGTCCACCTTGTCCACCCCAAAATAAGGAAACAAAGCTTCGTCATTATTCCGTCGGTTGTATCTACGATCATGTGAAAAAACAGGATCCCTTCTTCAAGCGAATGAGTCCAATTTACAAATCTATGAAATCAGCGTGTCTAGAAAAAGGAATTTTAGATCTCAAAGACACCGAACCAATTGGCCCTATAGAAATAGATGCTGGAGAACCACCACCTGTCGATGAATCCCTCTTCTTCGACAACCTTGAGGCTCTCAGACGTGTTGAAATTGACGGAACAAGCCTCATGACAAGAATATGGTCCACCTTGACTGTAGCTGAAATGAAAACTCTCTTAGAGATGGAAAGAGGCAATATCACTAAATCAATTAATGGTAAATTTTTCTCTAACTGTGACGAAAGTTTTAAAAATGTTGCATTTTTGTGGGCTTGTTTTCGAGGTTTAGCACATCTTCTACCCGTACTTGAATTAACTGGAGTCGATGTTCATTTTGTGGAACCTTCTACTGGTGTTAATGCTATAATGGTTGCATGCGTCTCTGGTAACATCTCTTGCTTGGAATACCTAATCAAAAGAGGCGTAGATGTTAATCACACGAGTGGGGTAAATAATTATACTTGTCTGCATATTGCTGCCATCGCAAATTCACGTGCATCTGCAGAATTGTTGTTAAACAATGGTGCGAAGTTGCACACCTTGAGTAACCAAGATGTGGAGCCAGTCCTGCATTGCGCTATTAAGGCTAAATCGGAATCAGTAGTAGAGCTTTTACTCGAGAGAGGAATTAGCCTTGCTCAAAAGAACCGTCTCGGAGAAAGTCCAGTTCATGTGGCTTGTTTTGTTCAATGCATAAATTGTGCAAAAATGCTACTTTCCACGCCTGGAACTGATGTTAATGCTGTTGATCGAATGCACAGAACACCTTTGCATTATGCCGTGATGAACACATCCTCGTCAGCTGAATTGGTTGAGCTTTTACTAAAGCATGGTGCTCAAGTGAACGTCTTTGACAAAACAAGTTTCTCACCTTTACATATTGCAGCTTTGAATGAACTTTCTCATTGTGTTGAGACACTAATTTGGGCTGGAGCTGACGTCAGTGCAACCACACATTCAGGACTCTCGGCTTTGAATATTATTTTGAGAAAGATTCCAGAATCATTGCAAATATTTCGACGGAGATTGGATGCCTCGATAAGATTGAAACGTCCGGTTCCTCATAATAGAGAATTTGAGATGAGGATGGAGTTTGACCTTCTCTTTCCGAGTAACAACCACTGCGAAACGAGCTTCATCAACACCTTCGTTCAAGAACATCGCAAGGACCTTTTATCGCATCCACTTGTTATGGCATTTCTGCATCTCAAGTGGGAAAAAATTAGAAAGTTTTACCTCATGAGGATATTTTTCTATGCATTGACAGTGATGTGTATGACAACTTATGTTCTAACTGCTTTGGCTTACAGATGTTACAACACCGAAGACAGTAGCAAAATATGTAACAGCAAACGCATTTCGAGTTTCTTCTTTCGAAAACCGGTTATTGAAGTTGAGTGGTACTTGTCGTTAGGTCTAACATGTATTTCAATACCACGTAAGATAATGGGATTTACTGTTTACAAATCTATAAAACAATATTTTTCTAACATAGACAATATTTTGGATGCGATAGTCGTAATAAGCGTTTTTCTCACTTCGTTTATCTATACGGGAAAAACTTATGATTGGCAAAATTACATTGGAGCCTTTGGTATTCTTTGCGCTTGGACAAATTTAATGTTGATGGTTGGTCAACTCCCAGCTTTTGGGACTTACGTCGCAATGTTTACTCATATTCAGTTTGAATTTGCCAAACTCTTGTTAGCTTATTCAGGACTACTTATTGGATTCACTATAAGTTTTTGCGTAATTTTTGTAGGAGAACCGTCCTTTGGAAATCCATTTACGGGTTTGATTAAAGTTCTGGCGATGATGGCTGGGGAATTGGATTTTGAAGGGCTTATTAATCAAGCAGATTTAATGACAGACGGATCTTTTGTTATATACCATCCACTTTCAGTTTGCTCTCAAATTCTTTTTACTCTTTTCATTGTTTTTGTTACTGTAATATTAATGAATTTATTGGTTGGCATAGCTGTACACGATATACAAGGTTTGCGAAATCATGCAGGTCTCACTAAGTTAGTTCGTCAAACTAAACTGATACTTTTTACGGAAATGGTGTTGCACAATGGGAGAATTCCTTACATTTTTCGAAAGTGGATGTCTGATCATAATGTCGATGTGGAAAATCGTAAGCGTGTCCTTGTTGTAAAACCATTGAATCCGTTAGAAAAGAGACTTCCGAAAGATATTCTTAAAGCTGCATATGAAATTGCCCAAAAGAATGTCCCCTTAGTTGATGAAGACAATGATAATGGGTTTGAATATATTTCTTGGATCAATCAACAAACTGAAGAAGGGTCGGATACTGAGGTGCAATTAGCGGTTGAAAGATTATCCTTGCAAATGAAAGCCAGTGAAGAGGAGATTCATTTTATAAAGGACCAATTATTAGATACGAAGAAAATTTTAGAAAATATGATCAGGCAAGTCTTGAAGTAAAAGTATTTCTTAAAGTTTTTCTGTCATATGCTGTTTTAGTCGGGATTTCACAGAGAGCGGGTGTCATTCTAAAAAATTGCCCTGAGTTAACAGAATATTCCGTGTATGACCGTCGCAACTCTGTGATGTTGTTGTCGGCTGGTGCCGAATATTCGATAATGAACATGGATCGTTTCTCGAAGCCAAGAAGAGCTATGTCAGACCTCGAGTATATATATATTTATAAAACTGATTAGTAACAGCAAATAATGTGTAAGCGTATACAATAGGATTTTCGACGAAATCAAGTTTATTCTTTGTACGTAAAACTCTCTTTTTGTTATTGTATTAATTTTCTATGTTATAAACTTTTTTATTTTATCACACACATTATGATTTCAAGGCATTTCCACAAAAACTTGACATATTTGTAAGTGAATTAATGTAACAAAGCATTATTCAGTAACAAAAAATAAAAAATGGTGGTTTCGGAATCCTTCAGTTACTATCAATGTGTAAGAATATGTGACGTAATTCCAATTCCAAGAATAATCGGTTTTGTTATGTTTTAAATTATATTGTGTGACGCACGCACTTTACGTCCATATTTTCGTGGAAATGTTCTTCATAAAAGCTTTCAAGCTGTTCCATATTGAATTTGGTGTATCGCAGGGGAAAAATATATTTAAGAAAATAAATGTCTCCTTTAAACTGCTTTGATTTTTTCAATGAACCTCGAAAAAATCACAAATATTTCATATCTCAAGACAACTCTAATTTTAGAGTCATAAATATTGTCTTGTATACATAAAAAAATTAACTTCTAAGTTTGAAGGGCACACATTGCAGATTTTAGTCAAAACAATCCATACAATATATTTATAATTTTATGAATGATTTGATATCCACGTTTATGAGTTAAAAAGAGGATGAAGGGTCAATTCAAAAAATTTGTAATTTAAGACGTCGGATAATTGTACTTTTCAATTTTTTTGCAACCTTTCAAGGTGGCCGCAAGTAAAAAAAAACCTGAAAATCAGGAAAAGTCAGGGATTTTGAAAAAAATGCACAAGTCAGTAAATTCTATTACGAGGCACTTTAAATAACTGTCACGGATAATAAATATAAAACTTTTAAATTTCAATTTGAAATTATTTTGTTTCGTTTATGAAAGACTATGTTAACAATCTTACAAGATTAAGATTCTGGTCTTTGAATATTAATGGTCAGGGAAATATTAAAGAATTTTGAAAATGAAGTTTTTCGGCCACCCTGATATTATATTTTTCTTAGTAATGTATTTTCCATATATTTATATTTTTTTAAATTGCTTTCTCTTGTCGATTATATTTTCAGTTAAAATTCAACCATTTTTTTTAAATTCAATTCTTTTTGGTTTGAAATTGAACTGTTATGTTGAAAATTCAACTATTTTGGTAGAAAATTAAATTTTTGTTAAAAATTCATATTTTGGTGGTAAAATTTAAACTGAAATCTTTCTTGGTTTAAAATTCAACTATTTTTATGAAAATTCCCCGTTTTCGTTTAAAGATTAATCTGTTTTAGTAGAATCTTCATTAATCTTCTTTGGTTGAGGATTCAACTATTTTTTCAAAATTTGTCTTTCTTGCTTGAATTAAACAGTTGTTTATTTAAAATTGAAATCTTTTTGTTTAAAATATTACATTATTCGTTAAAAATTCATCTTTTTTGCTTGAAAATCGAACTACTTGTTTGAAGGTTGAGCAGCGTTCTTAAAAATTCATTATTTTGATTAAAGGTCCATCTCTTTGATTGAAAATTGAACTATTTTGTTGAAAATTAATAAATTAAATAATAATAAATTTTATATAACTTCAACTATCACATTTTTCGTTGAGAATTTATCTTTTTGTTGAAAATTCAACTGTATTCTAAAAAATTCGTCTTTTTGACTTAAAAATAGAACTATTTGGTTGAAAATACAACTGTTCGTGATTAAAGTTTAATCTTTTTTGTTTGAAAATTCGATAATTTCGTTGAAAATTCATCTTTTTAGGTACAAAATTAAAGTATTTAGTTGAAAATCCCACTGTTTTATTGAACATTCGTCTTTTTTGCAAATTCATCTTTATTTATTAAAAATTCAACTGTATTCTACATAATTCAATTATTTTGTTGAAAATGCAACTGTTTTTGGTTGACGTTTATTATTTCTTTTTTGAAAATTGGACCATTTTGTTGAAAATTCATCTTTGTAGGTAGAAAATTAAAGTATTTGGTCGACAATTCCACTATTCTGTCGAAAATTCGTCTATTTGTACAGAAAAATTCTCCTTTTGGATCGAAAATACATCTTTCTTCATTGATAATTGAACTGTCATCTAACAAATTTAATTATTTGGTTAAAAAATTAACTATTTTGTTGAACAATTAATTATTTTCTTAAAATTTGAACTATTTTGTTAAAAATTCATCTTTTTTGTTCGGAAAAAAGAAATAAAAAATTTTAAGCAATTAAATTTTTTTAAATTTTCACCTCAATTTTTATCATTTTATTCCGTTTATAGAAAATTCTATATTAATATGTTACATAATTCGAGTTCTGGACTTCGAATAATAATGGTCAGGGAAAATGAAAAAGTTGGCGAGGGAAAAGTGAGGGAATTTTGAAAGTGAAGTTTTTCGGTGATCCTGCGTTTTTATTCAACTTCAGATAAAAAATATTCCAGGAATTTACTTTGATGTCTTGTGGAAATGAACCAAAATAATTAAATTAATTAGAGCGAGAAACTACGTGCCGCAAGCAAAGGAGCTAGAAAATAATGACCTATAATAAGAGACTACTGTAAATACTATATTTGAAGTAACCCTGAAACATTTTTCAACTATTGGGTTATTGCTTATTAATAAATCAAATCAAATTAGGTTAAAACAAATCAATATATGTATACAATAAGGTATATCCTAATTGAATAGAAGTGAAATGATTGATAGGCTGTAGTGCATTTAAATAATTTATTTTAAGGTGAATTAGTCTGCGAAACTGCTCATTAAGGTAGACCAAAAAATAAAAAATTTTCTCGTCCCTAGCCCATCTATTTTATTTCATTTGGTGTGAAAAAAATTGCGCAATTTTTTATAAATTAAAAATAGGTTTAACTCGTTTTCCAAGGCTTTTGAACGCTAAAAAGTGTTAATTATTTTATTGTGTGTAAAAATGACAAATGAGTCATATAAAGGTAATAATTGAAGCATCGGCTTAAATCTATGTTCATACTGTTATTTTTGTCTACCCTGAAATTCATCCGCGGTATGGCTGAAATCGGATTTTGGATTTCTATTTTCATTCTTTTTCATTTTCTTTAAAATAGTACTTAATATGAACTTTCCATTTAGTAAATAATGTTTTATCATAGTTTCTTCTATCAAAGTTTGTCTCCAGGAAAATAAAATTCATTAGAATAAATATACGTAAATAATTGAATACTTTCATAAGGTTGCATCATTAACGTACGTTCTTAAAAACAATTAGTTTCATGATTTTAAATTGAAAATATATTTTTCATTTCCAAAAACACTTTTGTCGTAAGATTCAAAAGTCTTATCTCGAAATTTCTAGAATTTTAATTTAATACGTTAAAATGGCCTAATAGCTCATCGTTTTGAGAACACGAATGATTTAACGTTTTATAATTTCTCATAAGAAAAGATCTATAATTACTTCAGAAATATTACTCTAATATTCTATAGTTTTGTAAAAATAATTTAAAGATAATTAAAGTTTTCGTTTTGGGTCCTTAAACCATCCTTAATAAAAAAAGTATGATACCGTCTTTTGGCGAAAAGTGCCGAACTGTTTTACTAGATTGACACAAAAGAAAAAGTTTTTGTACTAAATACGAAAATTAGTTACGAGCTCCTCTTTTCCCTTTCAGTTCAAAGTCACATTAATGAACTTCCTGTTTGTACTTAAAAGATTCTCATCAATGAATAAGATATGGATAGAAAATTTTACTGTGTTAATCTTTGGTGACAACTAATATGAAATTATAATTTTACGTTATGTGTAAATATGTGTTTCTTATGTGTAAAAGTGAAATCAACAAAATGTTATTAAAAAAAGTATTTTTTAAAATTCTAAAATGCCTTAGTAGATTCATATACAAAACCTATATATATTGAGGTTCGTTATTTTACCTTTTTTTTATCATAGCCCAAAACTGGAAGTCAAATTGAAGAACTGTGAAAGAATCAAAATATCGTTCTAAGGTGTAGTTTTTAAAAGTTTAGGGGTAGTTTTCTATCACTGGTATGAATTTAAAATTTTAGAAGGTCATTCTTAATCATTCAGGCCAAAAATATCTAAGGTGTATACGAAAAAAAACACATAAATTTGTAACCCCCTATAGAGGGTAGTTTTTTCACTTTTGGGAGTAGTATTCTCAATAAATTTAGGGTAAAATTATTATTTTTAGCCATGACTATTATCATTTTCTTTTCATAGTTATTGCTTTTACGTAACTCATTTGCCATTTGTACAAAAATAATAATTAACACTAGCGTTTGAAGGCTATAGCACGCACAGTAGGAGAAAATCACCCTTTTGACAAAAATCACCGGACAGTTCAATTCTTAACGAATTTTGATGATTTTTTTTTAGAAAAGACCGTAAGTCTTCCAGGTATAACGAGTAGCTACGGATATTTCACTACGACTAAACCAAAAATTTTTATTTAACAACGCAATTCCAATTTTAACTTTTCAGTGATACCGTTTATTTTCAAACTTTTAAATTCATTAAAGCAGATAATAAATTAGTGTAATTTTTTCCGTGATTCATTTTTTTGGCGGAATCAACTTGAAATGTTTTGCCAAAGACTCCTTGTTATCATATTTTTCAAATTGATAGAAGCTAAAAACAAGCTAGAAATATATATTCTTTAAACGACCATTGACCTTATTCATGAAAAAATGGCCAAAATGTACATTTGTTTATAAAAATTGTTTATATAATTAATAGTTTTTGTAATTATGAAAAATATGATAGCAAGAACTTTTCGACGAGACATTTCTGGTTGATTTCGCAAAAAAGTTAAGGCTTAATCATGAAAAAATGTTCAAAATGTGCATTTGTTAATCAAAATTGTTCATATAATTAGCAGTTCTTGTCACTATAAAAAATATAACAGTGAGGAGTCTGTGGAAAGACATTTCGAGTTAATTACGGAATAAAGAGTAGGCTGTTGATGAAAAAAAGATTTAAATATGCATTTTTCATAAAAATTGTTAAAATAATTGATAAACAGCAGCTATTTTTAACTGATTGTAAGCACACATTAATATCTAGCATATGTCGTAAAAATCTTGAAATAGGTCATCATTGCGAATCACCAAAAAATGACTGTTGTTCATTAATTTGTGTATACGAAGTATCTCGTTTTCCCGAAATTCGGGATGACTAGTCCAATATTTTCAATAGCTGGACTAGTCCTCCCCAATTTTCAGGACCACTAGCCCGTCCTCTTTTCCAACTCCCTCAATTTTTTTGGAGGCCCAGACACAGCCTTGTTTATAACATTTTAAACAAATTTTTGTCTTACTCTAACCCAATGGACATTATTCTCAGTTAGTTATTACATTGATTTATGGCCTGTTTTGTTGAATTTGAAAGTCTTCAAGGAAACTTTATCCCTGAAAGTTAGACAAAAAAGTTTATGCTTTGTTGTTAAATAACAAATTATTGTTTAGACGGAGTAAAATATCTGCAGTCACTCATTATACCTGGAAGACTTACGGTCATTTCTACCAATGATTTTTACATCAATTAAAGAAAATAGAGGAGGGGCGGGGGACTTGAAAACTAATGGGATATAATGAAAAGGTAAAAATTACAGTTTGAAATTAAATTTCAACTGCGACGTCAAAATTCTGCTACCAGAGTAGGTTTTATGCTCATGAAAATGTACTTTATATATCACAAGCTCTAAGAGTATTTTACAACCCAGTTAGGTTATTTTAATATTATAATGTGACGGTTCGACAATTAATATGTATATAGAGCAACCCCAAACATAAAAGCAAATCTATAGGAGTGGTATATGAAGGCTCATTAACTATGAAAGATGGTTCGTAATTCATTCTGACGAATGCCTCGAGTCAGAATAGACGTATCATGATAGCTATCCAATAACTTTTTTAATATCAGTCTAAAGTGTCGTGAATTAGAAAAATGAAAAACTGGAAGAAAAGAAGATATGAATATAGGGAGTGAAAATTTAAAATAATAATAATAATAATAAGGATTATCAGTGAGAGGAAAGAACAAAATGCATTTATCAAATACAAATCTAGCTATGGAATTCAATAGTATGGGTCTGGAAGGCGAGAAGCAACTTTTCAACATGGTATGGTTGTATATTTTTTGCTTAAACATTTTTCCTTTAATAGACATCAATGTAAAGGAAAAAAGTATATTTTCAAACGTGAAGAAACATTTTTCAAAATTAGCATTGAAAAAATCAGTTCATTAAATGTATAAAGCTCGTGGAAATAATTTAATTATTTATTTATTTTTCACAAGATATACAATTTCAATTTCGCGAACCACTCAAAGTCAAAAGTTAAACAGACGTTATTGTAGCAGCTGTTTATAATTGTGTGGCATATTAAGGGCATATACCAGAGTATCGCTTAATAGAATATATGGTAATATATTCGGCTGCTTTAGAATTTAAAAAATGTAAATTTTATATAGAAATTTTGGGGAATGGTTTAAAATATATAAGGACACGTCTGTCTGACCCATTTGAGTTTTTAATTTGTTCAAGTAATGCTATTTTATTTATTTAGTTTTAGCTGGGACATTAAAGCTCTATTCTTAGTTATATTGCACGTTAGGAACTAATAAAATTGCATTATTTAAAGAAAATAAAAACTCAACTGTGCCAGGCAGACCTGCTCTCATATATTTTGAACCATGTCCTGAAATTTCAGCACAATATTTACATTTTTTAAATCATAAAAACTCCGAATATAAAACCCTGTATTCGATCACATGGTATTCTGATTCAATAGAAAATAGTTGAATTTCGAATATTTCACTATTGCTTTAAATTTAAACATTTTGAAATAAAAGACATAATCAGAATTTGGGTTTTCAAACAATTTGAATTCAAAGTTTCAATTATAAAACCATATTTCAAAAGCTCACCAAAGTAAGTGTCAAAATTATCTTATATTCAAATTTGGCAGAATTGCAAGGTCAATTCTTGATACTTGCGTATAACAGATATTTTATTACTGGATGGTAGGAAGCTGTTTAATTTTTCACATGATATATATGACCTGATGATTGCTTGAAATTGAAATATGTGATATCTAGTAGAAAGGAGAAGAGTTTAGTCAATTATATGTTTAATTCCGTATTAGAAATTAAAAAAATATATATATTTTTATTTTAAAGGATCATAATCAGCGAATTGATAGTATTTTTCGAAGGCCGTCACCCGTGATTATCAGATCGGAAAGTTCACATTCCTTCGAACATGATAAAATAAAAGGGATACACATGCTCTACTCACCTCGTGATAATAGAAAGCAACGACACTTTTCAGCAAGTCATGTACATGATTATATAAAAAAAGGCGATCCCGTCTTCGCCAGATTAAGAAAAGCTTACAAATCTGCAAAATTACCGAAACGAGTTCATCCGGAAATGTCAAGTTCTGAACATGTCGAAATAGATTTTGGCGCACCACCACCAATAGATGAGTCGCTTTTCTTTGACAAAGTTGAACCTCCAAGAAATCCTGAAATCGATGCGAATAAAATAATGAATCTCATATTATTGAACACGGTGAGCGTTGCAGAAATGAAAGTACTTACAGACATGGAGAAAGGTATCGTGCCAGAAAGGGATGGAATTCTCTTTCCAGATGATGACTATAAATTCAGGAATATTGCGTTCGCTTTTGCTTGTTTTCGGGGCTTATTACATCTTTTACCCCAACTAGAAGCCTCTGGAGTAGACATAAATAATACCGACTTTGGAGACGCATCTCCAGTCATGTATGCTGCTTTTACTGGAGAAATTGCTTGTCTGAAATACCTAATTGAGAGGGGAGCAAATGTAACTTACGTAAGCCCTCGTTTTGGTCATTGTGCATTGCACTCAGCTGCAGCTGGACACTGCCCTGAAACTGCCGAAATTCTTTTGGATAATGGTGGTGACTTAAATAATGAATTAAATGACCCCGACATGCTTCCACTTTTACACCACGCTATTACAATAAAGTCAGAAGCAGTTGCAGAATTATTCATCAAGCGAGGAGCCAACCCCACATACAAAAACCTCATTGGAGAAACTCCCCTTCATGTGGCATGTAGTGCCCAATCTCTTAAATGTTGTGAACTCTTATTACAGAAACCAGAAGTTGATGTCAACGCTCTGGATGAAATGAATAGGACTCCACTGCATTACGCCATAATGGCTACCGGATCGAATATTAAGATAGTAGAACTCTTACTGAAACATGGTGCGCTGATTAATCCAACAGACAATACAGGATTTTCGCCTCTGCATGTTGCAGCTTTAGGAGAACAATCAGAGTGCACTGAACTGCTCATTAGGAATGGTGCTGATGTGAGTGCAACCACAAGCAAAGGAGTGTCAGCCTTAAATATTATTCTTCGAAAAATACCAGAATCCTTTCAAGAATTTCGAATCAAGATGGATTCTTCTATAAAGTTGAAACGCCCAGGTAATAAAAACAGGGAATTTGAGATGAGATTCGATTTCGCCTCTATTCTTCCAAGTGATGAGAAACCTGAAACTAGTTTTATCAACACCTTTATGCAGGAGAATCTGACAGATCTTTTATCTCATCCTCTAGTCACAGCATTTCTCTACCTAAAGTGGGAAAGGATTAAAAAATTTTACCTTCTCAATATCATTGCCTATACGTTCATGCTGATCTTCATGAGTACTTATGTATTAACGGCTTTAGCTTATAAGTGTTCTAATTTCTTTGAGAAAAATAATACCAGCATTAATGCTACTAATGTGATGTGTTATTATTTTGATAAGCGGATTGTTGGAATTATATGGTACATTTGGTTGGCTTTCGTTATTTTGATGATACCGAGGAATATCATGAGTTTCACAATTTATAAGAACTTTAAAGAGTACCTCTGGAATATAGACAACATTCTGGACATTGTGGTTATAATGAGTGTATTCGCTACGTCTTTTATTTATACAGGAAGAACTTATAATTGGCAGAAGTATGTCGGCGCTTTTTCTGTTCTTTGTGCTTGGATAAACTTGATGTTCATGATTGGTCAACTGCCAGAATTTGGGACTTATGTTGCGATGTTTACTCATATTCAGTTTGAATTTGCAAAACTTTTGTTTGCTTATTCAGGACTGCTTATGGGTTTCACTCTGAGCTTCTGTGTAGTTTTTAATGGAGATCCATCTTTTGCAAATCTATTAACGGGTTTGATCAAAATTTTAACGATGATGGCGGGAGAACTTGACTTTGAGGGACTTGTAAACCATCGGCAATGGAGTAAAAACGGTTACGTCGTTGTTTATCATCCATTATCTATTTTTTCGCAGATTCTCTTCATCCTTTTTGTTATTTTTATTGTCGTAATTTTAATGAACTTGCTGGTTGGTATAGCTGTGCATGACATAAAAGGTTTACGAAATCAGGCAGGTGTTACTAAACTTGTTCGAACGACAAAATTGATCGTCTACACGGAAATGGCAGAGTGCAAAATAAAAAAATTTTTATTTCTCAAAAAATGGCATTCCAGTAAAGCACATGCTCAAATTCGAAGGCATATTCTTGTAGTAAGACCATTAAATCCACTGGAAAAAAGGCTTCCTAAAGAACTTCTTAAATCAGCTTATGAAATGGCTCAAAAAAATACTACAACTTCGGGTAGTGAATATCCTGATTGTAACGATTCAGTTTCGTACGTGTCAAAAAAGAAAGAAGAGGATACAGAAACTACTTTAGCAACTGCGTATGACAAACTTACTTCGCAGTTTAAAATCAACACTAATGAACTTCTTGAGGTCAAGGACCAGTTCCGCGAAACTAAAAGAATGTTGGAAGAAATAATGCTGAAATTATCGTAGAAGAAGCACTTTTTTGTCTCTTTTATTTTTTAAAGGTAAAGCAGATAAATAAATTGAGCGGTTGAATGCAATAAGAGCCTTCTTGCATTTTTAGAAGTCACTTGTTTTTAATTTGTTCTTCATGAAATGAAGGTTTGTACAGAACTAGAAGGCCAACATTTTTGCTGAAAATGGGCTTTAGGCATAAAAAATTCCCAAAAAATCCAATGCATGTTTTGGTAAAAGAATTTGTTTGAAACCTCTTTTTTAATATAGTAATAAAAAGATTGGTTTTCAAAAACCAGATAACTGACTCTCTGTACTTGTCTCCCATCTTCTTCTATTTATTTTAATCGCCTAACCTCTTTCGTTTTTCTCAAACCTTTTTCTCACCATATTCATCTTCCTAAAATTGTTTGAATACAGTAAAATAATCAAATACACTGGAATCTGGATTTCCGTAAACTGGATTTTTGCATTTCTAGAATTGATGGCCTCCGAATTTTAGTAATGAGGGGGGTTCGGGATAAAAAGAGAGGCGGTGCTTAGTCAAGCGTGGCAAACAGCATGAGGGCCGCAATCTCAGCGCGCCAGTTGCATCAGGTTGCGTCATGCGTCCAAATAAGTCTATTTTCTACTTTTTTTTAGCGCAAAAATACCAATCGAATTCCAAATAAAAATTTTAAACCTGTAATTCTACAAAAAGCCACTTTCATAAGATTTTTCTCACTTGAGTTTCTGCCTTCTGAACAGAAACGATATTCCTTAAAATTGTTACAATTTATTTATAAAGAAACATATCTTTTTTTATAGACCTTCCAGCGAAAAATCTTCCATTACAGTGCGATACCGTCACACTAAATCTGTATTTTGCTGGTAGAGAATAATTTGTTTGGAAAAACCTTTTTATTCTTATTCAACCTCCCTATATCTTGGGAGCAAGTTTTGATTATATTTTTAAATTGAAAAATAGATTTTTATTTTCTCTCCAAAAACGATTGTCAAAACCCATGGTATTTGAACCTTCCAATTCTTGAATGGTGAAGTCTGAAGTGGTCAAATTTTTCTAATGAAGGTCATTCTCTATCAATTAAGAAACTCAATATCTCGGGAATTGTTTCATCTTTAAATGCTGATTTCGATTTCACAGAATGTTATTTCGTTCTTCTGAAAAATTCTGGTTTTGTTGTTTATCTAGTTTTGTACTGCAACCCTTCAAGTTATGTGCAAAACAAATGATAAACAGGAGATTTAGGAAAATACAAGGAGGCTATTTTTGCTGAATATATGAATGAAGTCTAGAATACCTAAACACCTAAAATAATAATATAATTATTAGGTAGTTATTGTCGATTAGAAAATGAATTTTAAGACAAACAACAAAATAACAATAAATGTTATAATTTCAAATATGTTGATTTTCAATTCCAGGTTATCTTCCCATTAATATTTACTGGAATGGAAAATGATATTGACGTCGAGGCGACTATAGAATTCGGTGGCACAACTGGACAATCGGGTGCGATTCGCTGGGGTATTTCATGGGGTCTTCGAAGTTTTGTACATAGCCAGATGATCGAAAAAATGAAAGTTGGTAAGTATTTAACACCCTTCATTGTAATGTACTAATAAATATGTAATCATAATTGATTAAACTTTTACAGCCGGACTTCTAACGCGAGATTGGCGAACAAGGGAAAGAAAGAAGCCTGGTCAAGAGGGTTCCAGAAGGAAGTTCACTTGGAAAAAGCGTTAAAGCATTATAATTCTGGAATTAACAACTGAATACATTGTAAAAATAGATATACTTTAAATCAAAGAATTTTTATTTCTCGCTCCAAAATGACTTATAGACTTAAATATCCAAAATAGAAAAGGTATAAAACACTAGTATATTTCAAGCATTACTAAAGTGATAAAGTTTATCACAAAAATTTACAAAATGTTGAAAAGCATATCATTGGACTGAGTTTTTACATTTTAATTAGTAGATTTAATCCAAGGAGTGTCAGCTAGCGTTAAATAGCTCTAAAATTTAACTACCTTACAAGGGGAAAACACCCTTGGAAATTTTGTTTGGATTCATACTCCTCCCAGTAATAGATCATTATCAAACTTATAATATGCTAAAGTAATAAGATGCGCTTTTTAGACATTCTCCAAAAACCATTTCTGTCTACATCTTTTGCCAATTTTTTTTCATTCAAATTTTTTATTGATTAAACCAATATGGAACATGCAACAGACGAACTATAGGATCGGAATTCGGTTAATTTTGTATTAAAACTTTAAAACAGATCAATGATGGTTGTTATTTATATTTATTTATTTATTTCGTAAACTAGAATTTATACGATTGATCCTCATCCTTCAACATTTTTCAGATCCTCGATAATTGAAACCTCAGTGGGAAATTTTATTCTTTGTTTCACTTAAGCGACAGATTGATTAATAAGGTTTCAAATTTATCCTAAATGTCACGCTATAGTCGCGTGCCAAGTTATTTGATAAACAAAGGCGCGTCTGTACACAATAAGTAAATCGCCCTATTACTTCTTATTGGTGAATATCATTATAATGGGTGCGGATCAAACAAACCTATAAAAAACACGATTTTCGTGATATATCAGAACATATACATGTTGATTCCTCCATATTTAAACATATTTACTCGTCTAATAAGGTAAACTATCAATTATGTTGAGATGAGGGTCATTCGTCTATGTAGTAAACAATTTGCGTCAGCATGTCATAAATAAATAATTATTCAGCTGACCTTGAAAGTTGGTATATTGATTAAACTGATATTTTTTAAATTGAACAATACGTATTAAAAATATTAAGTCGTATTTGTTTTCCAAAATTTATTTATTTAAACGCCTTTATCAAGAAAAAGTTGTATTGTCTATTACGGTGGGTCGAAAATAAAGAACTCTGGAATACGAAATCGATACATCACGAAAAAGTAGCGTATTGGGATACTAAAAAAGTATAATTAATCTGTAATGAATAGATATGCAACTTGGTTACCCACGCTCGAAAAAATGGTTTAAAAAATTCTTGTTTGCACAGTTTAAAAATTTTAATGATTTTTCATTTTTTTACATTCCTGGAGGTAAATAAAATCTTCCCAAATTTTGTGCGGATTTAAATCAACCATTTTCTAAGATATAATTCCTATTCAATTCACCCCTATCTTCGAAAAAAATTCTTGACCCCTGTGTAAAGAAGAAAAGAATTTTTTCGGATACTTGACAACTTTCCACTGACTAAAGTGCACTAGGGAAAAAATCGTCAAGACCCAGGAATTGAAATTGGAAATACAGCGACTTTTTAAAATTCTGATTTAGGTATTTAATAAAATTATCGTCACAGCTTATTGTTTAAACATTTTTCTGAACATGTGTGGGGTTTTTAGCATAGAAATACACTAGAAAAAAATTATCTTGAATATCAAATTCAAAATTTTGAAAATTTGCTGTAATTCTAATTTTGATTTCGGGGTCTTTTCAATTTTGTTCCAGTGAATGTCTATGCTAAAAAGTCCAAACATGGTCAGACTAATTTTTAAACAACAATGTGTGAAGATAGTTTTATTAAATATCAAAATAAAATGGTGAAAATGGGCTGAATTTCGATATTGGATTTTGGCGATTTCACACTCTTCTTTTATTTACACAGGTTTTAAGAATTTTTGCCGAAAACCGGGGTGAATTAAACAGAAACTGCCTCGTAGAAAATGATTGACTAAAATCCGTAAAAAATTGGGAAGACTTTTTTGACCTTTAGAAACTCAAACAAGACGGAAATTCATTCAAATTTTAAAACTCTGCGAACAAGAACTTTTTTTAACATTTCTTTCTAGCGCGGGTAACTGCCATACAGTCACTTTTAGTCACTTTTTTCTCAAGTCACTTTTCAGTGACTTTTTCAAGATAAAGTCTATATAGTCATTTTTGAAAAATGAAAATATCATTTTAGTCACTTTTCTTTCAATAAATTAACCCATGGGTTATCCACTATTGAATTCAGGTCTATGCCTATTTCTGAATTTTCTTCAATTATTTCGAAATATGTTAGGGTATTTAAAAAGATTCCAAGAAATTTTTTATCGATTTTAATAATGTGAAGGGATTTTAATCGTTTGAAGGAATTTACATCGATGTATAATATTTAATGTTATTTTTAAAAAAAAATTTGCGGGATTTCAAAAGATTTCAAGAATTACCAAAGATTTAAAAAAAATTTAAATATTTAATGCTATTTTTAAAAATTACAAGGAATTTTCAAGAGCTTTAAAAAGTTTCATGGGATTTCAAGATTGCAAGTATTACTAAATTTTTTAAAAATTAAAAGAAAAAAAAGATTTTAAGAACTTTTTAATAGATTTCAATAATTTGAAGGCATTTTCAAGAGCTTTTAAAAGGTTTAAGGAATTTTTAATCGATTTAAAGAATTTTCAAGAGCTTTAAAAAGTGTCAAGGTATTTCCAAATATGTCAAAGGATTTTGAATATTTAAGAGTATTTTAAAAGATTCCAAGAAATTTTCGAGAGCTTTAAAAAGGTTCAAGGGATTTTAAACTATTTCAAAGGATTTTATATATTTTAAGGTATTTTAAATGATTCCAAAGAATTTTCAAGAGTTTTAAAAAGTTTTGAGGGAGTTGAAAATATTTCAAAGTATTTAAAATATTGTAGGGCATTTTAAAAGATCCCAAGGATTTAAAAATATATTTCAATAATTTTAAGTTTTTCCAAATAATGTTGGCATTTTATGGTGTTTTTGAAACTTTAAAAGAATTTTCGAAAACTACTAAAAGTTTTAAGGGATTTCGAAATATTTTAGGATATAGATTTTAAACGATTATAAGGGATTTTTAATATATTTCAATAATTTTATGTAATTTCAAAGAATTGTCAAGATTTTAGGATATTTTTAAAACTTCCTAGGCATTTTCAAGAGCTTTCAAATGTTTCAAAGGATTTCAAAAAATTTTAAATGTCACTAAAATTTTTAAGAAATTTAAAGGTTTTAGGATATTTTATAAGATTCACAGGAATTTTCAAACGTTTTAAAAAGGTTTCTGGGATTTCAAAAGATTTTAAAGTATTCGATATATTTTAGGGTATTTTAACACATTCAAAGAAATTTTTAAAAGATTTCAATAATTTGAAGGAATTTCAAACAATTAAAAATATTTTGTGGTATTTTTAAAAATTGCAAGGAATTTTCAAGAGCCGAATTTTTTTCTTGACATTTTTACATTCTCTCCCACCCCCTTCCCTCTCTCTTTTTTTGATTATGATACAATATAATTTATTGTGATAGAGTACAATACATTTTCATATATTATCATACTATGTTACAGTGGATCATACAATACGCTACAATGTTATACAGTAGGTGCCATACAATATCACCGTGTATCGCACAATATGATACAATATCATACAACATCACGCAATATGATCAAATATAAAATCGCATCATACAATATGATACATTATGAAATAATATGATACAATATCATACGATATAATATACTATTATAAAATATTATCCAATATGGTATAACATCATACAATATGGTACAGTACCATACAAGGTGATATGATATCATATAATATGATGAAGTGTGGTACATTACCATACAATATAATGCAATATGATGTAATACGATATAACATGATAAAATATAGCACAATATGATACGATATGATGCAATATAATGCAATACGATACAATATGGCATAATATGATACACTTTAACACATTATGATATACTATATCACTGTATGATACAGTATCATACAATATGGTGCAATATAATGTAATATGATACAGTATGATAACATATGGCACATCACGATGCAATATGATACACTATGATTCAGTATAATACAGTATAATTCAATACCATACGACATGATACAATATGATGCATATGCGATACAATACGAAACAATATCATACACAATGATACAGTATGATACACTATGATACATTATAATGCGCTATGATAATATATGATACGCTATGATTCTCTGTGATAAAATATAATACTATTTGCTGTTTTTAAAATGGTAAAATTTTGTTTTTTTAAACATGAAACCTTCTCACTGAAATATAAATGGTGTTGGAAAAGTCTTTTAAACTCGCAAATACTTTTGACTTTTTCTAAACGTATTTCAAACTTACTAAATTCAATTAATTGTTTCATCTTCTTTAATTGTTTTCAATTCACTTGATTTTTTTTTAATTCACCTTGAATTCATATGAATTTCATCGAATTCTTCTCATTTCCCTCAAATTCCTTTAAATTCACTCAAATTTTACTGTAATGGCTGAAATATTTTGAATCTTTTTCAATTCATTTTAATTCTTTTTAATTTAACTTTACTTGTTTTGAAGCCTTATGAATCGAATTCTTTTTTAATTATAATATGCGAATATAGGTACAAAATGACCCTAATGGCAAGTGGTCGTTTATTGCACTGTTTTTGCAAGCCCCATGAAGTTTAACATGTATTTTCCATAAGAAAAAAAGGCATTTTTGTACATTTAATTCAGAAGCGTCAATATTAGCTGAATCGAGTTGAAACTCAACATTTCTCTTCACGATTAGCTATAGAATATGAATAAAACATTACTTTTTAAATATCACCTCCATAAGTCTGTTTCATAGGATACCAAAAAAACACCATAAGTGAAAAAAACGTGTTTTGCGCGTTTTTGACGCTAATTATGATTTTTTGCAGTTCTTTTTAATGCGAATTGCTTCTGATACATAAAATACTACTTTATACTTATAATTAGTTATTTAAATGAATTGTTTAAACAACTTTTTATTGATTTAGCAATTTTATCTTAGAATAGAGTTAGAAAGTCGCGGTTTTTTAAAAAAAAATCCGCTTTTTGTCCAATTTTCAATAAAAGTGATGTAATATTTAAATAATGTTGAGAAAAATAATTTTTGAAACAATTTATTATTTTTTTTAATAATATTCTCTTCGAATATTCCTACAAAATTGCATTTTTTTCAAAACTTTTCCACTTTTTGTCCAAATTTCAGTTAGAGTGAGGCAAATCATTAAATAATTTCAACACAATTAATTTTCTAAACAATTTCTTAGTATTGTTGATAATATTCATTTTGAATAAAGCCAGGAAGTCGCGGTTTTTATTGGAAATTTTCCATTATTTGTCTAGTTTTCACTTAGGGAGAGCTAATAATTAATTCAATTTAGGAAAAATAATTATTCAATCAAATTATTATTGTTTATAACTATCTTCTTCTTTATTAATGCTACATAGTTGCGGCTTCTTCTGACATTTTTATTTTTTTACCCACTTGTTACTCAATAAAGTAATTCATTATGAAATTTAACAAAAATATAGTTGTTTCAACAATTTATTTTTGTTTATAACTATCTTCTTATACATAAGTGCTAGAAAGCTGCGGTTTTTATGAACAAATAATAAATAAACATTAGAGAGAATCATACTTTAAACAATTTTTCTTTTTTGTGAATAGAATTTTATTTATTATAAATTATTTTATTTATTTATTCTTACTAGAGAAGAATGTCAGAAAGAATATTTACTGCATGTGATAACAGAGTACGGGAAGAAATTTCCGGAATGCAATATGTCTACCTTGTCCTGTGAGATGTTATATTAAATTAATTGTTTTTTGAAAGTATTTTCAATTTTTTTATATGTATATTATCATCGACGAGATGTGTTTTCTCCTGGAAAGGCATTACTCTAAGAAAAGATAGTTATAAACAATAATCAATTATTTGAATATGCATGTTTGTTAACTTGCATTAATTATTACCTCACTAAGCAAAAAGTGGACAAAAAGTTTGAGAGTTCAGAAAAAACCGCAACTTCTTAGCACTTATCTGAGGGAAGATAGTTATAAACAATAATAAATTATTTAAACAATTATTTTTGTCAACATTAATTAAGTATTACATCACTTTCATTGACTTCTAACTCTATTCTAAGAGGAAATTGCTAAAAACAATAATAAATTGTTTAAACAATTTATGCAAACATCTAATTATCAGTATAAAGTAGTGTTTTATGTATTAGAAATGATTTGTATCATAAAAATTGCAAAAAATCATAATTATTGACAAAAACTCGCAAAACCCATTTTTTCACTTATGGGGTTCGTTTGGGATCCGATAAAACATATTTATGGGGGTGATATTCAAAAAGTAATATTTCATTCATATTCTATGTTTAATTGTGAAGAAAAATTTTCAGTTTCAACTCGATTTAGCTAATGTTGACGATTCTGAATAAAATTTACAAAAACGTCTTTTTTTCTTATGGGAAATATGTGTCAAACTTGATGGGGTTTGAGCCACCCTTAAATATAAGTACGTGTGTATATATTCTGGTATGTGCTCAACATCAAATTAATTATTTTAATAAATTTCCTAACTTTTCGATCGATTCCCAAATTTGGAGGGATAGAAAATGATAAAGAGTACTCAATCGCGGAAGATAGAAAAAGAGTTAGACAAAGATTCAAATTTATATTAAAGAGATAGAATGAAGTAAAGAAAAAGTTAAGGGTCCTCGGTCACGAAAGGTAGAGAAAAGGATAGAAAATTATTGAGATTGGGATATGAAAAGATAGTATTTTAGGGATACAAAGTGATCCATTGAGAGAGATAGAATAGTTCTATCTTCTACTTCCTATCCCCCAATTTCTATCTTTTTTAATCTTTCTACTTCCAGCACGCTTCAATTATTTTATTCCTTTTATAAAATACTCCATATTAAAAATCTTGCAATATTAGATCTTTTGTCCCTAAATATTAATGGGCAGTGAAAATGAAAAATTAGTTAGGGAAAATTGAGGGAATTTCTAATATGATGTTTTGCGGCCACCTTGAAATAAGGAAATTAAAAAGAAGAAAGAAAATAAATCTTATGTGCTGCAGGAAAAATTAATAATCTCGCTTCCGATGAAGTACGAAAGTAATAAAGGAGAAGTAATAAATTATTAACTTCAAGTTCCAGAAATGAGAAATTCGAAAAAACTAAACAAGAAGATAAATTATGTAAAAGAGGGACCAAATTTGCGTGAAGAAAAGTTAAAACAATAGAAATTCTTTCCAATTTCACGTACTATATAATTAACTTAATCACGTGGGACACCCTGGTCAACAAAAACTAATTACTTTAATGAGATTTCAATTAAGCTTTCCTATAAGAAAATGATGTTAAAAACGCACCCCACATGTGAGTGGTATATCAGCGCGCTCAGACTTCGAAACATCATTAGTAATTCATTCCGACGAGGGTCTCATGTCAGAATACACGCATCATGATAGTGATCCGGTATCTTCTTTAATATCAATCTAAAGTTTCGTGAATTAGAAAAATGAAAAACAAGAAGAAAATCTGATTGGAAATTAATTAGAAAAAATTTGGAAAAGGATTAAGAATTATCAGTGAGAGATCGAGAGCAAAATACATTCATCAAATCAAAATCTAGTTATGGAATACAATAGTATTGGCGCTAAAGACGAGAAGCAGCTTTTCAACTTGGTATGCTTATTATATTTTAGATTTTCAACATTTTTTTCTTCAGTAGACATTGATGTGAAGGAATGAGGTCGATTTTCAATTTAAAACACTCTAAAAAGTTAAAAAAATTAGATTCTGAAAATATTTTTTTAGTGAAAGAAACATTTTTAAAATCGATTTAGTGAATACAGCGGTCTTTTTTATTTTACTCTAACTCTTTTCTTTCTGCTTGATGGGTGATTCCAAAAATTTGATCAGTTCAGTCAATGAGATTTTCATAAACAAATAATTTTCCAAGCTCAAGAGAGTATGAACATCATTCAAATATGTTGTTTTTTAAAGGGAATAAGACGACAGATATCTTACCGATTTTCTGAACAACTTTTATGACAAAGTTATGAGTATTTGAATTTCAAAAATTAAAAAGAGAAACAAATTCAATTCAATTTTGAACTAGTTAAAAATTTTACAACAGATTTCGAAAGATGACGAGAAATTCGACCGGAATCAGAAAGAAAAAAATAAATATCTGTATTAAATTAAAAAATATCACACTTTTGACCACAAAATTTACCTTTTTTTGGTAGTCCGCATTTTCAACTTGAAAAAATCAAATACTCATAAATTTTTCCAAAAAAATGCGTCTGTCTTATTCCCTATAAAAAAAAAACATTTTTATGTAGCAAATGATTCAGTTTTTTGAGCATGGACTGCCTGTATGATTTGAAATAAATTCGCTCATAAATCGTTTGAAAATCTACACAGAACAGATAAAAATATTTTAAAATATGGTAAAGATGATTATTTTCACGTTTTATTTGATTTTAACTTCAGCGTTCCAAAACATCCTCTTATTTTGTAGTATGATAAATTAATATAGACCGTTGCCGGACATTTTATCAAAAATATTACGCAAAAATAATGATCACTAGTAATTTTTATATGGAATCTACGTTGATAAATTGATTTTTAACTATACTAGAATCTTCACAAGTATAAAATTAACTATTTAAGCCCATATTGTGAATAATTATTTACGAGTTTTATCCTTAAATAGCAATGCTGCGTGAGAAGAAAACAAACTTGTGGGGCAGACTGTAAAATGATTTTTAAAATCTTCAACCCCATAATATTAAACTCAACTCTTGATTTTTATCTTTTTCAACTCAATATAAGTGATTTCTGTGAATCTTAAATATTTAAAAAATGGTGTAATATTAATTAGCAATTTTGCATTTTAAATTTGTAGTTTGGGACAGGTGCGTGCCAAGACACTTTGCTTATTTATAGATAATTACTAATTGAAGTCGTATACACTTTTAAGGCTGTTCTAAAGTGTGCTTATATATAAATTCTTTACTGAGATAATTTTATAAAAAATGTATTATTCAAATGAAAAGTGGGAAATCACTGATACTTAAAGCGGTCAACTTTTTGGCAATCACCCTTATCAGCCTTACTAACTAGAGCTAGTAAAAGCCAAATTTTTGTTTTTAATTTGATACTGATATTGTATTCCTTTAAAATGAATGAAATATTATTTCACATGCCGAAAAATTATTACATATTTCAATATAGACAGCAGTTATTTCGCTTTGCATTTAATCACTTTTCCCTCTTAAACATGCCATAATTACCATATTACACGCGAGATTGATTATTATGTATTATTAATTATTAATTCTAAGAACAAATTTAGTCTTTCATATCATACGGTAATGGAACCAATTACCGAGGGGGATCCTATTGTCCGAGGTCGAAGAATAAATCCTTTATACTTTTCGTATTTTGCATGTACGCTTATTTTTTTCATTCAGAAGGTTTCCCTTATCCTATATTTAACGGTAAAAGAAACGATTTCTGCCACTGTTCAATTTAATTTAATAAAATTATTTCTTCACGGACATAGCGCGACCACTAATTTTATTATCCGATTTAATTTTCATTTTACACAAATGGTCATGTCTCAAATTAACAGAAAAATAAGGCGGTCTCTGGAAAAACGACCTAAGTAGATCTCAACATTGTTATTTGTTAAAATTGTTGTTTAGTGTAAATATTGGATTTTATTCTTTTATTTTTTGGCCCAAGAGTGAATCTTCGTATTGAAAACGTTAAATGTTTTTAAAATGTATTTTCATTTGTAAACACACATTTTGAAAAGTTTCTTTCATAATTTTGTTTTAAAACCTAAGTCGACTTAGGTCTTGGGAAAAATGTATTTAGTTATACTTTTAAGAATTGCTGGTATTCTTTAATGATAGTTTTGCTAAAGGGAGAAAAGATCATTTTTCATTTAAAAAATTTGAAACATACAAACATTATTCATTGTAAGACTCAGCAGCTTGAAATCCTGCGCTAAGCCTGCGCTAAATCTGCGACGATGAATTTTTTATTAATTATCATTCTAAGACGTGCTAAACCAGCTTGAATGAACTCCGCGGTAAAAAGCTAAGTTAACACACCCACGCTTATTGATCTAAACCACTCCTAAGGGCTTCAACCCACCCTTGCGCAAAATAATAAGTTCCATTCCTCCTAATAAAGTTTGCTCATTAAGACCAGTCATAAAATGCGTCTTTGAACACCCCGAACAACATATCAACAAAAATCTGCCAGCTGCGCGGGCACATTCTCATCGCTAGCTGCGCGTGCGGCTCGCAAGTTTGAGCGCACCTTGGACGCGCATCTGATGGATCTCGCGCTTCGCTCTCGATCTTTTTACTTTCTCCACATTTGTGCACAGACCCTTTACAATTAAGTTAAAGCATCGACAACTTTCATTTGGTGATTGTGAATTCTTTTTTGTTAAAGCTCCTTCGGCTTTAACGAACACATTCTCATCACGTATCTCGTGTTTCGCACTCGATATTTTCCAAAATATGAACTTTTCTACATTATGTTCAACACTATTATTTCAAATGTAAATTATATTTCTTTCTGTACCTCGGTCTGGGACTACTTATTCAGATATTGAAAATTAATGTACAAATTTTCTTTTTCATGATTACTTTAATACTTTTTCCTAATTTTCAACTCATTTTTATTATTAGCTACCCTGAAAAATGTATTATTTCAATTTCATATCATGACAATTCATAATATGCAATGATATTGAAACAGATTTATTTACATTGTCTTGTTTTTATAATTAAAGAAGTGCGCATGCCATAAAAAAAACAATTTGGTTAATTAATATTTTATTGCACACTGTGTCATTTTTCCAAAAACTTAATTTGCTTATTTTCAATATTATTTTTTAGGATTTAAAAAAAATACGCATTCTATCAAAAATAATGAATAACGAATTTGTAGATTTTTTGGGTGAACTACGTTTGTCTATTAATTTTTTTTTCGAACCTTGTGTCGTTTTCCAAACATTTTATTTTTTTATTTTTAATGACATGTTTTACGATTGAAACAACAATTTCGCTTCTTAGTAAAAATTCTGAATAACAAATTTGTAGCTCTTTTTTGGGTGAACAACTTTTGTCTATTTATTTTTTTTCGCAGCTTGTGTCGGTTGTCCGAAAGTTAAATTTTTTATCAATAATATTATTTTTTATGATCAAAACAAAAACTATGGGTGCTATTAAAAAATGAATCGTAACAAATGTGTACATCTTTTTTCTGTGAATAACTTTTGTCTAATAATTATTTTTTAAACCTTGTGTCGTTTTTTCAGAAAAAAATTATTTTTTATGTACAATGTTATTTTTTAACGAATAAAATAAAAACTACGCATCCCATCCAAAAAACATAAATAACAAATTTGCAGCTCATTTTTGGATTGACAACTTTTGTCTATTTTTTTTCGTATCTTGTGTCGTTTGTCCAAAATTTATTTTTATTTTCAATTTTGTTTTTTGCGAATAAAATAAAAACTACTCGCCTATCAAAAAGTGATTAATATAAAATTCGTAGATCTTTTTTGGGTGCACAATTTTTGTCTTCAGATATTTTTTCGTATCTTGCATAGTTTGACCGCAAAATGGAATTTTTGATTTTTCATTATTTTTTTTGTGGTTAAAACCAGAACCGTTGGTCAAAAAATTTGAGTTTGCGATTTTTCAAACAAATTCAAAAAGTTATGATAATCTTATAGGGCTTTCAAAAAGCAACCTGTTTCTTCTTTTTACTTTTTTCATATCGTGCAACAATTTTATTTTCGTTCGTTTTTTTGAATTTTGCAAATGCGATAACTACGATAATTTAACCTTTTTATCAAAAAAAGTCGCGAGGATAAATTGTTCGACTTTTCGAGTACTACATACAACCGTACATGGAATTTTTGAATCTTGAAAAAAAATTTCCTTAAAAATTGTTGAAAATGCTCTAACTTTTCGTATTTTTATCCAAAATAGCTGGATAACGAACTTCACTTTCAGTTTCCAACACTCAAAGTGTGTACCAAAGACCAACCTAATAGATTAATTCTAATTAAGACGTACATACACATACATACATACATCCATGCAGCAGAAGGAAATACATACACACAGTATACAAACAAAAAGAACACACAAATCTATAAACATCCATACATACAACCATGCAGCCAGACAGACACATTCGTAAAAACATGTTTTTCGGGTTCAGAGTCTCAAAACGTGGACATTTGATAAAAACTGAGCTGTCGGGTCAAATTTTACACAAATCTAATACCTGCTCTGATGAGAATGTAATAAAAAAAATTGCAGCTGAAGAAAACTTTTGGGGCCAAAAACACAAATACACCCTTAACGAAAAAATTCGCGAAAATGGCCCTAATTGAGTGTACCCATTAAGACCGGTCATAACATGTGTCTTTGATACCTCGAACAACATATCGAAAAATAAAAAAAATTGTAATCGAAAAACGTTTGGGGCAAAAAAAAACAGAAACACCCTGAACGAACAAAGTTCGCAAAAATCGGGTGTTCGCTTTCATTGGCCCCAAAACTTTTCCTCATCTATAATTTTTTTAAATTTTTTGATAAGTTGTTCGGGGTGTCCAAAGACACATTTTAAAACTGGTCTCAATGGGCACACTCAATTAGGGCGATTTTTGCGAATTTGTTTGTTAAGGGCGTTTTTGTTTTGTTTGCCACCAAGAGTTGTCTTCATCTACAATTGTTTTACTTTTTGATACGTTGTTCGGGTTGTCCAAAGACACCTTTTTAGACCGGTCTCAATGAACACAGTCAATTAGGGCGATTTTTGCGACTTTTTTTCGTTAAAAGAGTTTTTGGTTTTTTGACACCAAAAGTTTTTTTTATCTACATTTTCTTTATTCTTTAATATGTTTTTCAGGGTGTCCAAAGACGCATTTTAAGACTTGTCGCAATGGACACACTCTATTAGGATTAATGAGACTTAATTTTTTATTGTAAGTGTGGGTTGAAGCACTTGCGGGTAGTTTAGATAAATCAATATGGGTGTGTTGACATAGATATTCACCTCAGAGTTCATTTAATCTAGTTTGGAAGGTCTTAGAATGATGATCAATATAAAATTAAGCGTTGCATACTTAGCGCAGACTCAGCGCAGGATTTCAAGCCGCTGTAAAACTTTTAGTTTTGATCGAATTTCTTTTTTCGTATTGCTTCTTACAAAATAAAAAAAAATGATAAGATTTTATTGAACGAAATCTTATTTGCTGTAGAAAAAGATTCTTCACAACTTTGCTACATCTAATTTTCTAAAATTAATTTTTAGTGCCAAAAATAATCAAAAAATAATTTTAAAAAGAAAAAATATACATATAATCCTATAACACTCATAGTCCAGACATCTGGTACTTTTATCCGGTTATGTTTGGCGCATTAAATTTTGTTCTCTTAAGTTGTTCATTTAAGGGTGCATACTAATGGGTCAGGTTTGGAAAAAGGATTTCATCTTCCCGCACGGAAATTTTTTTTTGAAAAAGGTGTTACAGTGTTTCAAAAAATTCCGCATTTTTTCGATATTTTACCAAAAATCACGTTTTTTTTAATTTTTCCATAACATGGATCCTGATAGTCATGTTTAAGCATGGTCAACAGATGAATTGAAGAAGACGTGAATACTTGCAATTTAAAAAAAAGAGCACTGTCTTAACTGCAATAGGTTGCGAGTTAGAATCTGCCGAAGGTGACGTTTTTTGGCCCATATTTGCAGGTAAATGTCAAGTATTCAGTTTTTTGGAAATAGCTTGTTTCAGTAATGCCATAGAAGAAAAATCCTAGAGGAAGAATTTCTGCGCTAGTTAAAAGCAAAAGAAAATGTTCCTAAAATAATTGTTTAAACCAATATCTGTCCAACATCCATCTAATGTGCATTTTTTGGCATTTTTTACAGCAATTTATGTTAGGTACACTTATTTTGTACTAAAATTGAGTATTTTAATCGTTTTTAATCAATAAATAAATAATGGTTTAAAGAAATATATTTCCATTACCCATGGAATGTGCATTTTTGGGTATTTTTGCTGCAGTTTCTGTTAGGGATGCTTAGTTTATAGTTATAATAAATAGTTAATCCATTTTATTCAATGAATAAATAATTTTTTGAACAAATATATTTCCACCGCCCATCGAATGTGCATTTATTGACATGTTTAGGGTTTCGCAGCCCCGGGCAGAAACCCTTATAGTTTCGGTCGGATGTCCGTCCATCCATCGTACGACCGAATATGAACACAGGGCCCAAAACTGACATTGGAACCAGAATTGACATAGGGCAAAAAATTAACAATGGGCCCAAATTTGACACATAGCCCCAAATAGACATAGGGCCCAATTTTGACATAGTGTCAAAAATGAACATAAACACACAAACACACAAAATATGACCCAAAGCTGTAGGGCCCAAAATAGGCATAGGACCCAAAATTGACATGGGCCCAAAAATGATATAGAATACAAAATTGACATAAAACACAAAATTTACATAGGGCCCAAAACTGAAATCTGACCAAAAATTGAACAAGGATCCAATAGGGACATAGGGCTAAAAATTGACATAAGACCAAAAATATAAGCACATAAATCTACGAAACCTTTCCTTGTAGGTGATTGGCGCCTACTTCACTGATTTTTTGCTGCAATTTATGTTACGGACGCTTAGTTTATAGTCAAAAGAAAGAGGTAATTCATTTTAATCTATAAATAAATAATTTTTTCAACAAATATATTTTCATCACTCCTCAAGTGTACATTTTTTACTACAATTTCTTTTTAGGAGACTTATTATGAGTAAAAAAATACCAATCCATTATGTGGAAGTACTCTCGTTAGATTTTTAATGCTTTAGTAGTAATAATCCATCGTTTTTCTCGAGGCATTCTGGCTTATTAGAAAGATAAATTATTCTTAATAATGCAATAAAAATCTAACAAGAGTACTACTGCATATAATGATTAGTGTTTTTTTACTTTTAATAAGTCTCCCAAACATAAATTGTAGTAAAAAATGCAAACTCGATGGGCAGTGGAAATATATTTGTTTGAACGATTATTTATGTATCGAATAAAGTGGATTACCTCTTTATTTAGACTCTAAACATAACATAACAACGATAACATAACAGTAATTGCAGAAAAAATGTCAATTAATGCACATTCCATGGGTGTTGGAAATATATTTGTTCAAACAATTATGCATTTATTGATTCAAAACGACTAACATACTTAATTTTAATATAAAATCAGTGTCTCTAATAGAAATTGCTGAAAAAATTCCAAAAAATATACATTCGATGGATGTTGGACATACACTTGTTCAAACAATTATTTATTTGTGTATTAAAAATGGCTAAATATTCCTTTTCGAGTATTTAAGCAGCTTATACGATGAATAAATGTTTAAAAAATGGCTGAAGTTTCATTGCACAGTGCGCTTTGGTCACTTAATAGAGAAAGGGTACACTTTGCAATATACTCGTGACCCGTTAGGGGTAGGAACATTTTTATAACCTGCAAATATAGGTAAAAAAGGGTCACCTTCGGCAGGTGCGACCTCGCGACCTTTTGCAGTTAGGACAATGTTCTTATTTGAAATTGCTGGTTTTCACGTCTTTTTTAATTCATCATCGAAACGATAGTTTTTGAAAAAAATGGAATTTTCCTTCTTGAAAAGAATCCTTTTGTTTCAAGATAACTTTCTCTGAATAGAATCTTCACCAATAACCATCAATAATAATATTGCAATTCTTGAAAGTAGAATTCACGAAAAATCTACTAGCATGTAATTTTTCGTCAGGCTAACCAATTTCCAGCTAGTCCATGACTAGTATTACGGAAAAATCCGTAATACCAAACAGTGCCTTTAAATAAACAAAGTGTATGCACTATCCCTTTCGGTACATATTTTTTCACTGGTATCGGTAAACAAAATTTTGGTCAGTTTTTTAAAAAGCATGATTTAAGCATAACAAAGGGGCATTCAATAATTTTAAGTACATAATAACGAAGTGTTACTTTACGAGAAAATTCGGAATGATAATACCCAAAAATTAAGAAAATTGCCATAGAATTTTGGACGAGATTACGATATCCCTAGCGACAAAGCTTTCAGACGGTTTTGAATAAAAAATTTGGCTAGAAAAACGAATCCAAAACTGTCAAATCGATATTTCAAATAGTTGTTGAGATATCAATTTTGGTTTGTTAAAATTATTGACTTTATTTTTAATTCACACAGTTTTGTAATGGCGGATTCCGAGGAAAATGAATTCGTGACAATTTACCACACATAATCTGCCTTTTCAACCTCGCCTGACCTGCAGAATTAGTGGTTATTTTGTTACACCCCCTCTGCCTTTCCAATAATTCGATCACACCCTTTTACCATTTTCATAAAAATTAGATAAATTCTCAAGGGAGCCCCTTTTTAGGTATTCCAACATTTAGAATGTCTCGTGGGGGGGCGGGAAGGTACCCCTGTGGTTTGTCACATAAATAGTTCAGGTCCCACAGCTAAGCCTTTTTCAAATAAATTTCTAGTCTGCGCTTTCCTATCTTTCATTAGGTATTTCAGGTTAGGTTGGGAAAATATAAAATGACTGCACGCCGAGGATCAAACAGTAATATCAATTGCACGGGACAAAACTTTTTGTTTAATTACTTGAAAACAATTATATTTTACCATAAGTGTATTTAGATATTATTTGTTAACGATCAGAATTATTTTTTTTAATTGCTCAGTTATTATGAATAAAACAGTTTGGAACCGGGTCCCCTTCCAAATTTGTTTTCAATGGAAATTATTTAGTTTTTCGAATTACTTTTCCTTTTCAAAATTTCATGTCGTCTCATAATTATCTTAATAAAAATATGACAATTGATAAAAATCCGAAAAAGGGCTTTTCGGGTCTTATATCAACCAGCAGAAAATTTTTTTACTATTGCCGACAATCACTTTTTAACGGGACCGATAGTGCATACACAACCATGAATAAATACATTTTTCCCGAGACCTGTTTCCCCGCATATTTTGAAACATAATACTCTGATCTTAGCTTTCTAATGCAGATTTTAAATTGTACAGACTTAGAAATCATGCAATAATAAAAGTTGGAGTTAAAAATAGTTAAATTTCAAATATTTTAATATATTATTAAACTTTAAATTGTTAGATTTTGAATTAGAATACATAATCCGAATTCGATAATTCATACAATTTGAGTTCAAAGTTTCAGCTGTAAAATAATAAGTAAAAACCTAGTTAATCAAAAATCAACAGTCTGCTAATGACGGAAGAGAAGTTTTATATTTTACGAAAAATCTTATACTCAGATTTAGCCAAATTTCAAGCTCAATTTTCGATACTTGCGTACTGCAATTTCGTTCTTGAAATCTAAAAAAATATTTAATTTTCTATTTTTCTGTGAAAGGATCGTCGTCAGCGGATTCATAGCATTCCTCAAAGTCCGCCACCTGTGCTCATAAGGTCGAAAAGCTCACATACCATTGAACATGGTAAAATAAAAGAGATGCACATGTTGTCCTCACCTACCAGTGATAGAAAGCAAAGAAATTCTACAGCAAGTCATGTACATGATCACATACAAAAACGCAATTCAGTCTTCGCTAGATTAAGGACAGCTTTCAAATCTTCAAAATTATCACAAAAAATGCATTCGGAAACAATCAGTATCACAGAAGCGAATCCTTCTGAACAATTAGAAATAAATGTTGGAGCACCACCACCTGTAGACGAGTCCTTTTTTTTCGAAAACCTTGGATGCCTAAAAAACGTAGAAATTGATGCGAATAAAATAATGAGTCTTATATTATCGAACACGGTGAGCGAAGCAGAAATAAAAGTACTTACAGATATGGAGCTTGGTAACGTGCCAGAAAGGAATGGAATTCTCTTTCCAGACGTTGACCATAAATTCAGGAGTATTGCGTTCGCCTTTGCTTGTTTTCGGGGCTTATCACACCTTTTACCCCGACTAGAAGCCTCTGGAGTAGACATAAATAGTATCTACTTTGGGGATGCAACTCCAGCCATGTATGCTGCTTTTTCTGGAGAAATTGCTTGTCTGATCTACTTAATTGAGAGGGGCGCAAATTTAAACTACGTCAGCCCTCGTTTTGGCCATTGTGCTTTGCATTCAGCTGCAGCTGGAAACCGTCCCGAAACTGCCGAAATTCTTTTAGATAATGGTTGTGACTTGGATAATTTGTCAAAGAACCCAGTCATGACACCAGTTTTACACCACGCTATTAGAATAAAGTCAGAAGCAGTTGCAGAATTATTTCTCAAGCGAGGAGCAGATCCCACATATAAAAACCTCACTGGAGAAACTCCCCTGCATGTAGCTTGTAGTGTCCAATCGTTAAAATGTTGTGAACTCTTATTACAGAAACCAGAAGTTGATGTAAATGCTCTGGATGAAATGAATAGAACTCCACTTCATTACGCCGTAATGACTACTGGCTTAAATATTAAAATAGTAGAGCTCTTACTGAAACATGGTGCGATGGTTAATCTAATAGACAAAACAGGGTTTTCGCCTCTTCATGTTGCAGCTTTAGAGGAGCACGCAGAATGCGTTGAAATGCTTATTAGGAATGGTGCTGATGTGAGTGCAACGACTAGCAAAGGAGTGTCAGCCTTAAATATTATTCTTCGCAAAATACCAGAATCTATTCAAGCATTCCGATCTCAGATGGATTCTTCTATAAAGTTGAAACGCCCAGGTAGTAAAAACAGGGAATTTGAGATGAGATTCAATTTCGCTTCTCTTCTTCCAAGTGATGGCAAACCCGAAACTAGTTTCATCAACACCTTTATGCAGGAGAATCTGACAGATCTTTTATCTCATCCTCTAGTCTCGGCATTTCTCTACTTAAAGTGGGAAAGGATTAAAAAGTTTTACCTTCTCAATATTTTTGCCTATACGCTCATGTTGATCTTCATGAGTACTTATGTATTAACTGCTTTGGCTTATGAGTGCTATAATGCATCTCAGGAAAATGTTATTAGTAATAATGGTACTAATAAAATTTGTTATCACTTTGACAAACGGGTTGTGGAATTTGAATGGTACATTTGGTTGGCTTTTGTTTGTTTGATGATACCGAGGAAGATTCTGAGTTTCATAACTTATAAGAACTATAAGGAGTACATCTGGAATATAGACAACATTCTGGATACTATTGTTATAATGAGCGTATTCGCTACATCTTTTTTTTATACAGGAAAAACTTATCATTGGCAGAAATATATCGGTGCTTTTTCTATTCTTTGTGCTTGGACAAACTTGATGTTCATGATTGGTCAACTACCAGGATTTGGGACTTATGTTGCGATGTTTACTCATATTCAATTTGAATTTGCAAAACTTTTGTTTGCTTATTCAGGACTACTTATTGGATTCACTCTGAGTTTTTGTGTGATTTTCGATAGAGAACCTGCTTTTGCAAATCTCTTAACGGGTATGATCAAAATTCTAACTATGATGGCCGGAGAACTAGACTTTGAGGGACTTGTGAACCATCCAGAAGGAACTAAAAGTGGTTATATTATTGTTTATCAACAACTATCTGTTTGTTCGCAAATTCTCTTCAGCCTTTTTGTTATTTTTATAGTAGTTATTTTAATGAATTTGTTGGTTGGTATAGCTGTGCATGATATAAAAGGTTTACGAAATCAGGCAGGTCTTACCAAACTCATCCGAACGACGAAACTGATAGTCTACATGGAAATGGCAGAGTGCCATATGAAACTTTCTTCATTCCTTAAAAGTTTCAAGTCTAATAAAACAGATACTCAAATTCGGAAGCATATTCTTTTAGTCAAACCATTGAATCCGCTTGAAAAAAGAATTCCTAAAGAAATTCTTAAAGCAGCGTATGAAATTGCTCAAAAAAATAGTCCGATTCCGGATGATGAACATCCGGAGTCTATCGAGTCGGTTTCTTATATCCCAAAAAAGAAAGAAGAGGATACGTATACTACTTTAGAAACTGTGGTTGAAAAACTTACTTTGCAGTTTAAAATCAACAATGATCAAGTTTTCGAGGTCATGGATGAGTTACGTGAAACTAAAAGAATGTTGGACGAACTCATATTGAAATTACCGTGAAGTTCTCTTTCGTTTTTTTTCCAGGTAAAGCAGATGAAAAAATTTATGAATTAATTTTAGAATACCTAATAACCTAAAATAATAGCGTAGACATTAGATAATAATTTTCGATTATAAAATGGATTTTAAGACAGGAAATAAAATAATAATATATGATATAATTTCTAACATATTGACTTCCAATTCCAGGTTATCTTCCCAATTATATTTACTGGAATAGAAAATGATATTGATGTCGGGGCGACTATACAATTCGGTGGCAAAACTGGACAATCCGTTGCGATTCGTTGGGGTATTTCATGGGGTCTCCGAAGTTTTGTAGGTAGCCAGATGATCGAAAAAATGAGAGTTGGAAAGTAAAAAGTATTAAAAAAAAAGTATTTTGTAAAAGTATTAAATCCCTCTGATTGTAATGTATTAATAAATATGTAATTATAATTGATTGAACTTTTGCAGCCGGACTTTTAACGCTATATTGGCGAACAAAGGAAAGAAAGAAGCTTGGTCAAGAGGGTTCCAGAAGGGTTCGCCTCTCGGCGGATCCGTGTACTGGCTTTACAAGAATTAGGTCAGATGATTTGACCCTTGCAGCATGTCTACCTTGCGGCTTGTCCCATCTGTAGCATCTCTCTTTAGCATATTTCTAATTTTGCGGCAAACCTTCCAAACCCAATTGTCACACCTGCGGCTTGTCTCCCCAGCTGAAAGTCTCCTGGTGGCATCTCTCCCCGAAGAAAAAATGGAAGTCTCACACCAAAGTGTCAAAAGTGCGGCAAGCCTCTCGAACCCAATTACCACATCTGTGGTGTGCCCCCCTGCGGCATCTCTCACCAAATATCAATTTTAAAGGCCTGAATAAAGGTTTTATATTAAAAATGTAAAAAAAAAAATTTATTCTCTCACGCTTTCTTCCCTTTTCCAGAAAAATCAAATAATAATAAAAGGGTGCTTATTTTCAATTTTTTGGAAGAATGATAGGAAAAAGGAGCCTTTTACTTTTATCGCATACAAGAATACGAGAATATCATTGTATTTTTAAATTTGTTGGTCTAATAAAGAAAATTTCGGATGTAATGGTATGATGTACATGACTTGATACACGGAGAAACTATTAATTGTGAAATTTGGTATTATAATGTTTATTTCTACAAGAGTTCGATGGCAATCTAGAACATAGTCGAGAAAATGGTATTATTATTATATTATTTTAGTCGGACTTTTTATCAAGGATGAATTGAATTGACGCTTTTGAGCATGCACAATTCAGATAAAAAAATAACATTTGCTATGTTACGGTTTTGCTTTTTTGATACGAGAGATTAAAGAATAAGAAAAACTTGGAAAATTTGGTTATTTGAAACCCTATGTTGAAAGCTTTTCATTTGATGTGATATTCTTCTGGAATAGCTCAAATTGAAGTATGTAGATTGAAGAATAGAGATTTTTTTTATATCAGTGGGTAAAAATAAAAAAAGAGAACTGAGGAAACTTTGACTGACTTGTTTTTAATATTTTGAACGCGTGGAAAAAAAATTCCCTGAAACTTTTGTGAAGATTTGTTAGTTCGCAGGAATGATTTATTTTTATTGTAACTAACATTTTTCTTCATATAAATAAAACTGTTGCAAATTATCTATTTTTTTGGTCAGTTATTATGCAGTGAATTTTTTCTAGTATAATAATAATATTCCTAATCATTTGGGACGCCTTTATCAACAAAAAACTAAGGCTTATTTTGTATTAAAACTTTATAAAATATGAACGTTCTGAGTCATACTTAATTTTGAGTAATTATGCAATTAGGCGCTTCGCAGAAACTGCAGGTCCTTAAAGATGTAATTTCGCTTATCAAAATTCATATGATTGACATTTATTATTCAAAATTTTTCAGATCCTGGATAATAGAAACCAGATGGTATATATCACGTACTGAGTTGTTTGATAAATGAAGTCTTTTCCCAGTAACGATTTGACCCTACTATTTTTTATTTGCGAATAGCACTATAATGGGAATTGGGCAAACAATCCTACGAGCTATTCCGTTTTAAGTGAGGTCATATATTTTTATCTGCAAATTTGTTTTCATATTAATAAAACTGTTAAAAAAATATCGTTGATAGGAATATCTGATTAAACCTAGATTTTTACAAGTTATGTGAGGGTAGATTTAGGATATCGTTATGTACCATAACGTAAACATATTTATAGCTCTATATTTAGACATATTTACTCATCATACACATAGTTACTTGTGTATAATAAGGTATGATATCTATCATGATGAGATGAGGGTCATTCATAAATGAAGACGACAAATTTTTCGTTCTTCAAAATTTTCTTGCTTGCTCATAATCAAGCTTTGAACGTCATCTGAACTATATAATTTACGCCTAATCATACAGGATGCTCTTGTCAACGAAAACTAATGTCTTTGATATTGCAAATAAATTTTCCTATAGGAAAATAATGTTAGTAATGCACCACACATATAAATGGTATATGAACGCGCTTAGACTTTGAACCATAATTAGTAATTCATTCAAACGAGAGTCTCAAGTCAGAATACGCGTATTATGACAGAGCTCCAGCAACTTGATCAATATCAGTCTAAAGTTTCATGAATCAGAAGAAAAAAATATTGGAATATTTGGAGTGAACTTGAAAAAAGAATAATAATTACCAGTAAGAGGCAAGAGTAAAATGCATTTATCCAATCCAAATGTAGTCATGGAATTCGATAGTTTTGGCTTGAAAGACGAAAAGCAGCTTTTCAACTGGGTATGATTTTTACATTTATCCTTAAGTAGCATGAGATGTAAAGTAATAAATTATATTTCCAATTATGATGAAACAGTCTTAAAAATCAGAATGTCAAACATTCTAGCCCACGAAACACGGCTAAATTTTTGTTCGCAGACCCTGATTTGGTTTCAGAAGGAGGAGCACAACAATTTTTTATCGTTTATATTACAAAACTTCAATAATAAAATTTTATGTTTCCAGTCAAAGTATTAGATAGAGTCGATAAGGCTAAGTGCGATATGAAATTAAAAACTTATACTTTGATCAATAATATTTCAAATACTTAAGAAGATTCTTGTATAAAATTCTGCCCAAATTATCTCTAGAGTTTCTACTGTTAATTTTCACCTTCTTTAATGAAACAAAACTCGCCTGGAAAAATATTTTTTATTTTCTTTGTTAGTGTGTAGTTAATTTATATTGAAAAATTTACCTATTTCACGTTGTGAATTTATATATTAAAATGTTATTTAAAAATTATTATAATCTGCTTAAATTTTTATTTCAAAAATGAGGTTCACTAACTTTTCCAACTAATTTTGAACTGTAGACAGTAGATTTTTTTATATCACAAAAAAACAAACAAATATCATTATCATTAATAATAATAATTTATCATTACAATTATTTGAAATGTAAGACAGAAAATAAAATAAAAATGTAAGATATATTTTTTGATATGTTGAATTCAAATTCCAGGTTATCTTCTCATTAATACTTGAACGGAAAATTATATTGATGTCGAGGCGACTATTCAATTCGGTGGTACAAATGGACAATCTGGTGCGATTCACTCTGGTATTTCATGGGCATTTCCTATATTAATCAACATACATTAATAATTGACTCAAATTTATCAGTTATTTTCTTGTTTCAAAATGACATAGATTTAAATATCATCCTTGCGGAAAAAATTGTTTTAAACTCATGAAAATTCTACATTATTACACAAATCCTATAAACTTTCCTAACATTTTCAATTATCCATTATTTAAGGCCATATTAGAGCCATATGTTTCTAGATAAGGGACCAGCCATATTCCACGTAGACAGTTATTGGTGGGGTATGTCAAAAGTCCACGATTGTTCACAAGGGGTGCCGGGGTTTCTAGCCAAAACCCACGTGGATGCATGTTCTCCTGCACCTGCGGATTTCTTTAAAAAAAAAACATGAGAAAATAAAAAATTTTCACTACTTATGGTTTGGACTTCATTCCTTGTATCATTAGGCTTTTGTTTCCAATAAAAATCGAATTTTCAGCTAATTCGCCGCTCTTTTTGTCTCCCATGAATTTCCCGCTCTTGCTTACCTTCTAGGACAGAAGGAGCAAAAGTGGATGACGTACACGTTCCGGAAGCATCGGGATTGGTTGCTTTAAGAAACCATGATCGTAGCTTCCGGAGCCTACAACTTCTCAAACATAATTTTAACACGATAATTTTACGTGACGAAATATTGGTCGGGTGTTCGGAGAAAAACTAACAGAAGCAATTTGGACACGGCGTGGTTACAACTAGAGACAGCAAGAGCAAGCAATAACCCTGAAATGGAGCTAACTAACATCATAGCTACAGATGTTTCAACGGTTTTGAAAAGGGCAAGTAAGTGGAAAGCTCCAGGTCCAGACATGGTGCACAACTTCTGGTATAAGTACCCGACGAGCGTGCATCCTGCCTTAGCAAGGTGTTTTCAGAAGATCATCGAACACCCAGATCTGATGCCAGACTTTATGCTCAAAGGTACTACGTACATATTGTCTAAAAACCCAGACGCTCAAAATCCATCTGAATTTAGACCGATAAACTGTCTTCCAACAATTTATAAATGCCTTACAGCCATCATTGCAGATAAGGTATATTCTCGCTGCGACGAGAACGACATCCTAACAGAAGAACAAAAAGGATGTTATAAAAACTCGTGGGTCAGTAAAGATCTAGTGACAGTAGACGCTGATGCCATGGCGCAAGCTCTTGAACATCAAAGAAACTTGCACATGGCATACATTGACTTTCTAAATCATGCGATAATGTTTTGATATACAAAAATCAAATATTTTGATCATGGACAACCAAGAATAACTAGATTAATACGCATTACGACGGGTATCTTTCAAAAGACTCCTTTTGTGCACTGTGGTTCTGTTTAGCGTTGAACCCATTAAGCAAAACACTAAATAGCATGCCTCATGGGTTTCGAGTACACGATAATGAGCATGGTCATCAAGTGACACATCTTCTGTACATGAATGACCTGAAGCTATACGCTAGTTCGGACCGAGAACTGCAGCAAGTGATCGGCGTGATAAAGCTGTTTTCCGAAGATACCCACATGGAGTTCAGACTAGATAAATGCAGAACAGTGCATTTAACCAGAGGAGAATTAGGTATTCAGCATACGATAGTTAAGAAAAGCCTAACGACTCCCTTCGCTACAAGACTCAGATCGATTCTGAAAAGTTCTCTTAACTCGGCAAACAAGATCAGGGCAATCAAGACCTATGCCATCCTTGTCCTCACGTACCTCTTTGGGCTCATTAAATGATCGAACACCGACCTTGAACGATTAAACAGAACCATCCGCATAGAAATGATGGAGCACCAAATGTACCATAGTAATCCGGCTGTTGAAAGGGTAGTTCTACCATGAGATAGAGGGGGTAGGAGCGTTGTAGATGTCAGGAACCTGTTAAGTCACAAGTTATACAGTCGCAAGACTATTCTAACAGCAAGCGAGATGCTGCGCTTTACAACACCATCTGTAAAGCGAATCTTGAAGTTGTCTTCAGAGAAGGCCTTGAATATTGGGGCATAAACCATAGAGGAATTAGAAACACAATGGAGACAAAAAGCCATCTCGGCGAGCACCCCAAAACGTTAGATAAATATGAACTGGATAGTCAGGCATCTTATATTTGGCTGAAAAAGGGCGTCCTATTTCCAGAAACGGAAGGATTCCTCACATCAAGAAGTGGTTGACCGGTGACTATTATGTGAAGATAACAACAAATCCATCGAGCACATTATTGATGGTTGTCGCGTAATGGCTCCAAGACAATATACGCACAGACATAATGATGTGGTGAGCTTTATACATCCGACATCGAGATGCGAGAAAAAAAAGGTGGAAGAGTCTTCGTCATCGACATTGCTTGTCCACATGAACGAAATTTGCAGGCAACCTATAAAACCAAGAGCCATAAGTATGGCGAGCTAAGGCATGAAGTAAAGACACTATGGTAAAATGCGAAACATGCGCCTATTCATTCTATTGTGATTTTGGCTACAGACAATCATTACGGAGGTAATACCGAGAAGGGAAAGTGGGAGGCGGAAAGCCGAGATAAGGGTTGAGACACAATAATACGCTTTGAGGTTACTAAATAAATATAAGATTCATTGCCACTTACAATCGTGGTAGCTTGGCGACGGTTCGTGGCGATAAATCGGGCGGCGGTAGAGTGGACAACCCGTCGGAAGCGGGTGATCTTAGTAGCAGGCTCGGGTCGGCAGCTGGTGATCCTTACGCAGAGCAACAGGACCGAACCGAGGCGACGACCAACTCGGACCAACTTGGGAGGGACATCCTCACCTTTTGGCAAGGAAGCTCACCGGCGCGAAGAAGATACATGCAGAGGTTACATGACCGTTGGGTCAACATGCACCCGGGATATGCTCATAGAACACCTCAGTATTTAAGATATCAGATATCCTTTTTACGCTGAAAGGGATATGAAGCTCTGTATCAGCAAGAGATATGCTTCAAATGCTCAGTGCCTGATAAGCTACATAACATAAAATAAAAAATTCACTCCAAAAGTTGAGGCACTTGCTCGAAACATGTGTAAACTGTTGACCATCAAGCAGCACTGGATGAAAAAAATAAGAGCTCTTTCAACATCCAAAGAGCGCCTTGAACGGCGAGTAAAGTAGATTAAGGAAAATGCCACTTTTTCTACTTATCCTTCCCGTCTGTTCAATAAAACGTCATGTGCCGTTGAAAATCCGCCTAGTCGAGAAGAGATTCAAGTCTTCTAGGAACAAGTATATGGAGATACTTATCAGACAAATGATGAGGCTTCAGATATATCACTCTTTCATAACTTTTTTCAAAGGCAAAGGTTGCAAGGTCGAGAGGGAGAGCGTCCACTAATTACTGCTGAAGAAGTGAAGAAAACTATCGCTAGAACCTAGAACTTTTCAGTGTCAGGGCCAGATAAAATCAACAACTTTTCGCGAAAGGAGTTCACATCTATGTACCAACTTCTAGCTCGTATATTTACTACTTTCCTAAACGGAGAACAACCTATCCCGCAGTGGTTAGTTGAAGGACGCACGGTACTGGTTCCTAAGACCGGAGATTAGTCAAGTCCAAAGAACTACAGGCCCATAGCTTGCTTAAAAGCCCGCTACAAGCCATTCACCTGGCATCATCAAGGAGAGGATATTATCACCTATCGAGCCAGTATGGAGTGCAATAGTTGAACATCGTGGATGCAAGAGAGGGCTGGCAGGTTGCAGAGGGAACCTGTAAGACATAAAAAATTTACAGTTTAAAATTCTTAAACAGGATTAACCTTTTACCCTGAAAGATGAATTTTCAACAAAATAGTAGAATTTTCAACTACGAAAGATTAATTTTCAAATAAAAATATCCATTTTCAACCAAACAGAATAGTAAAATTTTCAGTTATAAGATTAATTTTACAATAAAAATGAAATGATTTTACAACAGACAGTTATATTTTCAACCGAAGAGATGAATTTTTATCCAAATAAAGGAATGATTAACAAGATAGTTAAAATAAACTTATACAAAAATATTACTTTATATTCGTTGAATATAGTTCAATTGTTGACCAAAAAAGGTGACTTTTTTACAAAATAGTTGCATTTTGAACAAAATAATTAGGTTTTCAATCAAATGTTTCAGTTTTTAGCCATATTGGATGAATTTGGAACCAAACATATGATAGTAGACTTTTAAACCAAAAAATTTAACTTTTCACCAAAAATAGTGGGGTATTCTTATTTGGTTCACAGTGAATTATTTTGTTTCTTTTTATTATTTTGTAATAAAAATTTATTTTTAAAAATTATTGTTCATGTTATTTTTTTAATATATATTTTTTTTATCTCAAATTGGATCTAATTTTGTATTGCTGTCGTAAATAAGTAGGGGAAACCACAATACAGCAGATAGATAAAAATTTAACTGCATCAGTTTCTCAAAATAAAGAAAGATTTTCGTTTTTTGAATAAAGATTACATATTCAATTGAATATTGTCATAGAAAATATGTCACGAAGTTAGTCAATTAGCTGTATTAAAATTTTTTATTAGACCCAGTCAAGGGTACGATTTTGACTCCTCTATCCATCAATAGACAATCGTTTCTGGTATTGTTCTAATTATAATATATCATTAGCATACAATACAATTTATTGATTGCACAATTTTTACATACCCTAGTCCTGAAAATGATAACTTTTTCGAGTGACTCCTAAACACAACTAAATTTTTTGGGCTTTTTAGAAACTACAAATTTACACTTTTTTCAGTCATTATTTACCATTATTGTGCTCTTGTACGGCTGGTCTATTTACGTATCGTAGCACTGCGGTTAAAACATACTGTACTATGCCTTTTCACTTTTAAACCGCGGTGAAACAGAGGTCTGTACACGGGTCAACCTTGCTGCTAAAGTATCATTTAAGTCCTAAATTTAAATCTTCACGAATCAAAATAAGAGAGCAAAAAAAACATTGAACTTGAAACAACTGCGAGACGGTCCCAGTGTTGCCAATTTTTACAGCGAAATGTTTCGCAATTTTTCGATTATCTACTGTTGGTTATCTACCGTTAGAAAATGTAATGACAATCAAAAAGTCCTCAAATATTTATAAATAATGAACAAAGAACAATTTGTATCTATAAATATTGTATAATTAACTTCAAGCTTCGATTCTAATGTATAAAACATACCACAAAAATGTATCATTTAGGTGAAAAGTATGAATAATGAAGCAGCAAAATTTTTGTTTACAGGTAAAAAAATAATTGTTTGCCCTCGCATATTAATTAATTATAATATTTCAATGAAACTTTGTCAGAAAATATACTATCCTTGCTGAAATGTTATACTAAGAAAGTAATGAACATTTTTTGCTAGGTTTCCAGTAAGATTATCTACTGCAGGGTAGTTTCCCCTATGTGGACGTGTATTAAAATTGCAATGCAATATTTCACTCTGACTCACATACATATAAATACATACATACATGCATACATACATACATATAGTAGAAACTCTTTCTAATTGTATGTACTATATATTTAACTACTAATCATCTGGAACGGACTTTTCGGCGTATATTAATGTCGGTAATGAGACTTCAAAACAATTTCCCTGTGAAAAATAACATTGAAAATACACCCCACATGTAATTGGTATATTGACGCGCTCAGACTTCTAAACATAATAAGTAATTCATTCAAACGAGATTCTCAAGTCAAAATACACGTATCCGTGATAGCCCTCCAGTGACATGATTAAGATCAGTCTAAAGTTTCGTGAAGCAGAAAAATGAAAAACAGGAAAAAAAGATTGCTGAAATAAATAATCATTGTTTCATGAAACAATAATTCAAATCAATGCACTTAAGCTTTATTTTAATTAATAGTATCTGCCTTAAAACGATACTTGTAATTCAATAGCACTTTTTTCTCAGTGTGTGCATATTGTTCCTGGATAATAGAAACCAGAGGAAAAATATTTTTTTGGGCTACTTGATAAAGAAAGGAGGGTCTTTACACAATAACGAATATTTAGGTGATCGTGATATATCATAAAATAAACATATTTATAGCTCTACAATTAGTCATGTTTTCTCGTCTATAATTTTAAATATATGTCAGCATGCAATAAATATATAATTATTTGCCTGCTCTCTACCTTTACAATTGATACATGGGTGAAACTAATTTATTTTTTACAAAAAATACGTTATCGAAATATTGTAATGTCACTCATTCAATGTTCTGTCTTTCATTTAAAGTACGTTAGGTCATGTGCGACGTGGCCAATCTTGCACAACATCAAATTATGAACATTATCTGTACTATATAATTAATTCATTATTATTTGGGACGCGCTCAGAAATCGAAAAATAATTAGTGATTCATTCAAACGAGAGTCTTATGTCAGACTACACGTATCATGACAATGCTCCAGTTACTTGATTAGTAGCAGTCTAAAGCGTAGTGAATTAAAAAAATGAACAGAATGAAGAAAAGAAAATTGGAATATTTTTAGTGAAAATTTGAAAAAAGAATAAGAATTATCAGTGAGAGACAGAGAGCAAAATATATTCATCAAATCCAAATCAAGTTATGGAATTCGATAGTTTTGGCGTGAAAGACGAGAAGCAGCTTCTCACCTCGGTATGGTTTTTATATTTTTCCATAATTATATTAGCATATATATATTAGTATTATATGTAAAGGAATAAAATATATTTTTAATTGTGAAGAAACAGTTTTGAAAATTAACATGGCAAAAATTCATTCAATAACTACACCTCCTCAGAACCAAGTTTCACTTAAAAGAGCAGGCTAAAGTTTGTACCCTAGAAATTATGTTTTGGGGAAATATCCTGAATGTTTTTATCAAATACGAAAAAAATACTATAACCTTCTTCCGAAATAACGCGATATTGATCGTTTGTTGGTCAATTTATGTGATTTTTTGAAAGGAAATAATGATAAGTAAAGTTTTCTCTGATATAAACGTTAAATTTTGCGTTAAAAAAAAGATCCCGTGTGATTAATATTCATTGATTTTCCTCTCCATTTTAGATTTTGAAAAATGTGTGAAAGACTTCATTTTTTTTAATTCTACGGTTTTAATTCATTTTACGTAAAACTTCTAAAAAGAAATTTTTTTTTACAAATTTCCAAACAATTAAAAAAAAGAATGTTCTAGCATAAATAGTTTTGAAGTTATGACGTCTTAAAGATATTTTTAACTTAAAAAATAGGTTAAACCTTTAGTTTTAAAATATTATCTTGTCCTCTATACATCCTAAATTAAAGTTGTATAGAAATTCATTAAAGCAGATTAAATTATCTTTAAAACTAAAAAAAATTGATTCTAGCTCTTACAGAACGTCTGTTATAGTCTCTTATAGCAGGCTGCTTTTTGTGGAACTTTATCATAGATCGAATTTTTTATTTAAAACTTACATTGTATGTAATGCATCAGTACTTTACACTATTTCCTTCAATGCTTATGCTTGGAAAAGAAAATCGTGAGAAGTCAAGGTTTAAAATCGTCATTATTATTCATTGTTACTTTATATATTTCTAATGTAGTAATACAATAAATGATTTTTTGCATGTCATTAGTGGACAAGAAATTCATTGGCTTATTGCACTGAAACAAAACAACTACAATAATTCGATTATTCAATTTGTAGAAAGAATTCCACAAAGAGCAGTCTGCTATATGATACTATAACTGATATTCTGTAAGAGCCAGAATAATTTTTTTTAGTATTAAGGATAATTCGATCTGTTTCAATTCATTTTCATACAACTTTCATGTAGGAGGTATAGGGAATAAGATATTATTCGAAAAGAAAAAGTTTTAAAGTTTTTTGTACTAAAAAATCTCTTTAGGACGTTATAACTTCAGAACTATTTATGCTAAAACATTCTTCTTTGTTTTTAAATTGTTCGGAACTTTGTGACCGTTTTTTTGCGATTTAGAATTTTCATGCAAAATGAACCAAAAGCGTTAAATTAAAAAAAGAACTGATGTCTTTCACACATTTGTAAAAATCTAAAAGGAAGGAAAAGTCCATCAATATCAATCACGTGGGAACTTTTTTTGGACGCAAAATTTAAAGTTTTTATCAGCGAAAATTTTACTTATTATGTGTTACTTTAAAAAATATCACATAAATTGATCAAAACATAATCATTGTCAAGTTATCTTAAAAGGGGGCCTAAAAATTTTTGCACATTTGATAAAAATACTCAGGACGCATCCCCAAAGTATAATTTCCAGGGTACAAGCTTCAGCCTGCTCTTTTAAGTGAAACTTTTTTTTAAGAAAGTGTGCAACTGTATAAAACTTGTGAAAATAATGTTTTACTTATTTGTTTTTCAAAAGAGAGACTATACGTTTTTCTTTACACATACACGGAAAACCCTCGTTTGGCCACCGTTTACAGACATCGAAAATGGTTGATTCCACATCGTACGTGAAGGCGATGAGCGAAATGCCCAACATCGTTGAGCAAAATGCTTTCGCCGGTGAGCAAAATGCTTTTACCGGTGACCAAAATGCTTTCACCGGTGAGGAAAATGCTTTTACCGGTGAGCAAATGCTTTCACAGGTGAGCAAAATGTTCTCCATGGATACGATGTTAACGTCGTGTAAGGTAGTGAGGTTATATTCGATGGCTGTAAACGGTAGGCGATCTCAGGTTTTGTGTTTTAATTTGTGAAGAAAAATATTATTCAATATGCGATGTCTGTCGAGAATTGAATTGTCGAGAAAATTAAAACTTATTATTTCTCAAGTGTTCTCATTAGGTTGGTCCCAAAAATTGACTTTCGATTAGAGGCTTTTCATGGCACAGATGGGCTCCTGTGCACTTGGACGTGTACACACTGTTAGAAATTTTCGGAAAATTCTGACAAATTTAAGTTACTAAGGTTACTGAATTCCTTTAATTCCATGAATTCTTTGAATTCCTTGACTGCCATTAATTCCTTGAATTCCGTGAATTCCGTGATTTGCTTGAATTTCATAAACTCCGTGAATTTCGAAAATTCCATAAATTCCGTGAAATCCTTGAATTCCATCAATTCCGTGAATTCCGTGATTTCATTGAATCTCATGAATTCTATGAATTCCGTGCACTTCGTGAATTCCTTAAATTCCATGAATTCTGCGAATTTTCCTGAATTCTGCGAATTCTGCGAATTTCGTGAATTCCTTGAATTTCATGATTTTCATGAATTCCGTGAATTTCATGAATCACGTAAATTCCGCGAATTCCGTGAATACGGTGAATTCCGAGAATTTCATGAATTCCATGACTTCCGTGTATTCTATAAATTTAGTGCATTCTATAGATTCAGTGGATTCTATAAATTCAGTGAATTCCGTGAATTCCATGAATTCCTTGGATTTCGTGAATTCCATTAATTCCATCAATTCCATAAATCTCGTGAATTTCTTTAATTCCATTAATTCCGCGCATTACGTGAATTCCATGAATTCCTTGAATTCCATAAACTCCGTGGATTCCTTGAATTCCATTAATTCCGTGAATTCCACAAATTTCGTGAATTCCTTGTGCACAATTTTCGACTGATAAACGGTACAATAAATGTATTGGAATGCTCGACAGTGATTTCACACTTTACGACACTTACAATACATATATTGCAATTTCGTCATTCCAATACCGTACTTGCAATTTTACCTTACGCTTGTATTGTCTTACTATTTTTATATTTTTTGGACAAATATGGTCTACATATTTTATTTAAAAATTAATTAACAGATTTTTTTAATTTTTTCAAATTTTAAGTTACTGTATCTGAAAAATCCTAAATTATAATAGAATTTTCTAAAACATGTGACTAAAGCTTTATGCCGTTTTCGTTTCTGACATTTCTGTTCCTGTTTAGTAATATTTAGAAATGGTTACTGCATAAAGCTTCAGTCACGCGTTTCTGAAAATTCCTACAGAAATTTCTAACAGTGCATATGTCACTTTCCCAACTGTGCACGTCCACAGATGTAACAATTAACATTATTTTAAAATGGCGAGATGGAGCATATTACCTTCTTAAAAGATAGTTTTAAAATATTTTAAAGGCTGTTTCTGATTCGAGATATACGTGGTTAAAATAGCCCGTCCTAATATCAATTTATCTGCAACCATTCTCAAGTTATCGCGTTCACAAAAAAGTGGCGTCCACACACATTTACACATATTTAATGTAAATGTCTAACACAATGTTCAGAATATTGTATTAGAAATTTATCAAATGTTGAACTTTCAATTAAATAAATTTAGAATTTTTCGAAAATGTAACTATTAGAAAGCTTCTTCTATGAGGAAGCAAAATAAATTAAAAACATATTTTCTTATTTATATTTATAATAATATAGATAGGATGTTTTCATGAAAATAACCTTTCAAATATTTTAAAAAAGTCAATACGCAGAAAAATATATCCTACAACTATGCTGCATATAATTTTTTTAAATTAATTTCTTATTGCTTGAAATCCCCAAACAATAATTTTTGCAAAGAAGAAAAATTTAATTCATCAATATAAATCAAATTCTATAATTCTGCAACAATGCCATGAATTATAAGACATAATCAGAATTTGATAATTCATCAAATTTGAGTTCAAAGTTTTAGCTGTGAAATCACATGTCAAAATTTCGCTTGACTGTGAAAACTAATTCAAGAAAACTCAACAATCTTCTGATAACGGTGGAGAAGTTTTCTGTTTAACGAAAAATTTTATATTCCAAATTTTAAAATCAATTCTTGATATTTGCGTATTCTATAGATGTTGTTATTCTCGATCGTATAAAGCTTTTTAATTTTCCACCTGACCGACATTTCACTTTTGATCATTGCTTATAATTAAAATAAATTACATCCATTTTATTTGATACTTGTCTACAATAAAAGGGAGAAGAATTCATTTAATTATGTGTAATTGAGTTCTAAATATCTAAGCAAAAAATTTTAATTTTCTTTTTTTCTTCAAAAGGATCGTCTTCAGCGGATTCATAATATGTCTCAAAAGCCGCCACCTGTGTTTATGCTCTCCTCATCTCCTAATGACAGAAAACAACGAAATATAAAAAAAGGCAATCTATTCTTCGGCAGATTAAGGAAAACTCTCAAATCTAAAAAACTTAAACCAAAAATTCGTGCACCAGCAATCAGTATTGCAGAAACAACTCGTTCTAAACAAGAAGAAATAGACATTGGAGCACCACCACCTATAGACGAGTCCTTTTTCTTCGAAAATCTTGAATCTTTAAAAGGTGTAGAAATTGATGGAGTTAACATACTTGAAGAAGTATGGAATACAGTGAGCGTTGCAGAAATGAAAATACTGACAGAAATGGAGAATGGCAACGTGCCAGAAAGGGACGGAATTCTCTTTCCAGATTTTGACCAAAGATTTAGAAGTATTGCGTTCACCTGGGCTTGTATTCGTGGAATACCACACATTTTAGCCAGACTAGAAGCTTCTGGAGCAGATATTAATAATACCCTATTTCAAACTGCATCTTCAGGCATGTTTGCTGCTTTTTCCGAAGAAAGAGGTTGTCTAAATTTCCTAGTTGAGAGGGGCGCAAATTTGAATTATGTTAGTCCTCTTTATGGTCACTGTGCTTTGCACTCAGCTACAGCTGCCAACCGTCTCGAAAATGTTAAAATTCTTTTGGATAATGGTGGTGACATGAATAACGTATCAAACAACCCACACATGATCCCACTTTTACACTACGCTATTAGAATAAAGTCAGAAGAAGTTGCAGAATTATTAATCAAACGAGGGGCCAACCCCACATACAAAAACCTGAATAAAGAAACTCCACTTCATGTGGCTTGTAGAGTCCAATCTTTAAAATGTTGTGAGCTCTTATTACAGAAACCAGAAGTTGATGTAAATGCTCTGGATGAAATGAATAGGACTCCACTGCATTGTGCCATAATGGCTACTGGCTCGAATATTAAAATCGTACAACTTTTACTTAAACATGGTGCGATGGTTAATCCAATAGACAAAACAGGATTTTCGCCTCTTCATCTTGCAGCTTTAGGAGAACAATCAGAGTGTGCTGAAATGCTGATTATGAATGGTGCGGATCTAACTGCAACGACAAGCAAAGGAGTGTCAGCCCTGAATATCATTTTACGAAAAATACCAGAATCGTTTCAAGCGTTTCAGATGAAGATGGATTCTTCTATACTGATGAGACGCCCAGGTTGTCAAAACAGGGAATTTGAAATCAGGTTCGATTTCACTCCTCTTCTTTCAAGTGGCGACAGACCCGAAACTGGTGTTATCAACTCCTTCGTGAAGGAAAATCTGACAGATCTTTTGTCCCATCCTCTAGTCAAGGCATTTATCTACCTAAAGTGGGAAAGGATAAAAAAATTTTATCTTCTCCATATTTTTTTCTACACACTCATGCTGATCTTCATGAGTACTTATATATTAACTGCTTTAACTTATAAGTGTTACAATTTCTCTCAGGAAAATAATATCAGCATCAATGATGATAATGTGATTTGTTATTACTTTGACAAATGGGTTGTTGGATTTATATGGTATATTTGGTTGGCTTTCGTTATTTTGTTTATACCCAGGAAGATCATAACTTTCACAACTTGTGAGAACTATAAGGAGTACCTCTGGAATATAGAAAACACTCTGGACTCTATAGTTATAATAAGTGTATTCGCCACGTCTTTTATTTATACAGGAGAAACTTATCATTGGCAGAAACATATCGGTGCTTTTTCTGTTCTTTTTGCTTGGACAAATTTGATGTTCATGATTGGTCAACTGCCAGAATTCGGGACTTATGTTGCTATGTTTACTCATATTCAATTTGAATTTGCAAAACTTTTGTTTGCTTATTCAGGACTACTTATTGGATTTGCTTTGAGCTTCTGTGTGATTTTCGATGGAGAACCGTCCTTTGCAAATCTATTAACCGGTTTGATCAAAATTCTCACGATGATGACTGGAGAACTTGACTTTGAGGGGCTTACATACCATCCAGAATGGAGTAAAAGTGGTTACATGCTTGTTCATCATCCATTGTCTGTTTTTTCGCTAGTTCTCTGCATCCTTTTTGTCATTTTTATCGTCATAATTTTAATGAACTTGCTGGTTGGTATAGCTGTGCACGACATAAAAGGTTTGCGAGATCAGGCAGGTCTTACCAAACTTATTCGAACGACGAAATTGATTGTCTCCACTGAAATAGCAGGGCGGAAAATAAGACTTTTCTTATTTCTTAGAAGATTAATGTCTAATAAAACAGATTCTCAAATTCGAAAACATATTCTTTTAGTAAGACCATTAAATCCACTCGAAAAAAGACTTCCTAGAGAAATTCTTAGAGAAGCTTATGAAATTGCTCAGAAAAATAGTCCACTTCTGGACGATGAATATCCAGATTGTAACAAATCGGTTTCCTATATTACAAAAAAGAAAGAAGAGGATACAAATAATACTTTAGAAACTGCGGTTGAGAAACTTACTTCGCAGTTTACAACCAACACTAATGATATTTTCGAGGTCAAGAACCAGTTACGCGAAACTAAAAGAATGCTGGAACAAATCGTGTTGAAACTATCGTAGAGGAAGCTTTTTTTGTCTCTCTTTTAGTTTTTTTTCAAGGTAATGCATATAAAGAAATTTATGAATGAATCTTAGAATACCTAAAATCCTAAAATGATTGTATAGATAATAGTTACTTATTGTTGATTAGAAAATGTACTTTAAGACAGGAAATAAAATGAAAATATATTTTATAATTTTTAATTGTTTATTTTCAATTCCAGGTTATCGTCCCGTCAATATTTACTGGAATGGAAAATTATATCGATGTCGAGGCGACTATACAATTCGGTGGCATAACTGGACAATCGGATGCGATTAGCTAGGGTATTGAATACTGTCTCCGAAGTTTTTTGGATAGTCAGATGTTCAAAAAAATGAAAATTGATGAGTATTGAATCTCCTCGACTTCAATGTGCTAATAAATATATCAAGAGGGTTCCGGAAGGAAGTTCACTTGGAAAAAGCGTTAAAGCATTACATTTATGAAATAACGAGTGAATGCGTTAGTGGGATAACTGGACGATCGAATGCCATTCGCTCGGGTGTTTAATGGGCACTTTATGTACTAATAAATATAGATTAATATTTGGCTAAAATTTTTCAGCCAGACTTGTAACGCGAGATTGGCGAATACTGAAAAGAAAGAAGCCTGTTCAAGAGGGTTCCAGGAGGAAGCTGACTTGAAAAAAAAATCATTCAAACATTAGAATTATGAAATTAACAAGGGGATACAGTGTAAAAATATGTTACATATTTATAATTCAAATGGCCAATATACCCATTCGCACCAGTGTGCCGTTTCCTGGTGTTGGAATGAAGTGTGTCGTTTAAGGGTTAAATCAAAAGAATTGTTATTTTCTTGTATCAAAATGACTTATAGATTTATATATCTGAACTAGGAAAAAATAAAAGACTATTATATTTCAAGTATGTACTAAAGTTAAAAAGTTGATTGAAAAGATTTGTATCATTTTACAAAGCTTATCAGTTAAACACATTTTTTGCATTTTATTCAGTCTATATGATCCCAGGAGTGTCTTTTCTTCAGCAAGAAGATTTTTACGTTGAGAAGAACCTTCCTTCGAGAAGATATAGGGGATCGTTCATCTTTTACTTTCCGTGCTAGTACATTTTTATTGATCAAATGACCGAGGCTAAACGTTGGGACAGTGCGTACGCTTATGTATATTTATGAGACTGTCAAGTCTAAACGTACGGAATGAAAAAAACATTTTTTGAACATTTTCAAAAAATTGTGAATTGCGCAAAATTTATTTTCCTAATTTTGTGTAGTGTTCACCAAAAAAGACTTTACATAGTAACAATTCGCCACCATTTTTTCCTCCATAGAGAAATCTTCCATTGATAAATTGAAAAAACCGAACAGAAGCCATTTACCGATTTCAACGATTTTTGTGCACACATAAAACAATGACGCATGCAAACCCCCTATTTAACACCTCAATGGAAAAACTGTGCCCAGACCTATTCAAATTAAAGGTTAAATCATTGACAATCGTGATTTATTGATTTTGAATTCTATTGTCCTAAGGCTCCATCAACTTTAACCAAAGAATTCTCATCACGTTTCATTCTTCATTATATTAAATGTTTCCTTTATATAAAAACAGCTAACCACCATTGGTAGTGAGTGATCAACGATAATTACTTCGACTGAAATATTTTTACTATTACTTTTAATTACAGCTCTAACTATCCAGATCTATTCAACAATAATTCAACGCCATAAGTAAGTAAAATCAATAGTATTCTTTACTGAATTATCATTCTGCTCAAAACATAAAATGCATTTCATTAATTTTCATAAATTTATCTCATTTAGGTATATTATGATTGATTTATTAATTGTTGAAAATTTTATTACAATGCCTTATTTTATTAAATAAGAATCCAAGGGGAAGGTCTGAAGGTCGAAATTCAAATAAAGGTCGCGTGAGCATAATTCGAAAGATTATCGAATTTCATTCGACACCTGTCACGGCCTTTTTGTAAGAAGGGACCGGTTTTGAAAATATGAATTTTTGAAAATTGCGGCTACCGTCACTGATTTATCAGTGCCAGTCACACTTCACGCCTCTCCCCGTGCGGCGTAGCGTTTCTGCTTACAAAATTTTCAAAAATTCATATTTTCAAATTAGGGCCCAACTTACAAAAAAGCTCTAACACGCGTTGAATGAAATTGGATAATTTTTCGAATTATGCTCACGCGACCTCGATTCCAATTTCGACCTTCAGGCCTTCCCCTTGTTAGTTAAAGGAATATATAAAATGCATGACGACAAAATGCTCCAGGAGTGCTGCAAATAATTTTGTAGCGTGAATACTTTTGAAAGCTCGTTTTTTAGTGCTAGTAAATCTAAATGAAAATATAAAATACAATTTGGAAAAAAAATTTTGGGAAACAATTTTCTTATTTAAAAAGTTCCCTGTATGTGGAAAAAAAAGTTTCCTGTATTAGCTATATACCTTACAATTTCGAATAGAAAGCTAGAGGTGTTATTTTATATGTTGTTATGCCTATTTTTTCTGGAAATGTAAGAATAATATAATTATCGCATTTAGGCTATTTAATTTGTTCAATTATTGCAATGAATCGAAAAGAGCTAGTAATTCTCTTTTTTTATTTCTTTAGGTGAAGTGCAAATACAGATTTGATTGTTTTGACTTGGAACGTGAAAAAATTAATGTTTTCTTTGATCATATAAAGTTCTCTTTTTTTGTTATATTTCTCCTCCTAAAAGATTTGGAAAACTGTAAAATAATAAAATACTTCTTTTCTAAAAGAAAAAGCCGTTAAATAAAACTATTGCCAACTTTTTGGAGCAACAAAGTTTACCAAACCAATTCTATAACCTAAAATCTAAAATCTTTATTTTCTGCAAACAACACATTTTATTCAACTTTTTTTACTCAATTGTTTACTTTGGCATTAGAAAAGACATTTCTTAAAATTACTATAATTTATTTATTAAAAAAAATACTTTTCTTTATTTTATAGACCTTTCAGCGAAAAATCATATGTTACAGTGTAACACTGTCACACTAAATCTGTATTGTCTCTGAATAGAGTCAGTGCATGGCATGGTATCAAGTATATATGGTATTAAGGTATGATATCAATTAAGTTGTGATGAGGGTCATTTACATATCACGGAAAAAAATTTGGAATATATGTCAGCATGTAATAAATAAATAATTATTTAGCTGCTCTCTACTTTGAAAGTTGAAGTTGACCTTGAAGGCTGTCTCTACCACATAATTAACCCTTAATCATCTGAGATGCCCTTATCGACAAAAACTAATGTCGTTAATTTTCCTATAAGAATGTAATGTTAAAAATGCACCCCACATATAAATAGTATATGAACGCACTCAGATTAATATTAGTCTAAAGAGTCGTGAATCAGAAAACTGAAAACAGGAAGAAAAGAAGTTTGGAATATTTTGAGTGAAAATTTGAAAAAAGAATTAGCAGTGAGAGGCAAGAGCAAAATGCAATCATCAACTCCAAATTCATATATAGACTTCAATAGTTTTCGTAAAGGAATATAGTATATTTTCAATTATGAATAAACAGTTTTAAAAATCAGCATGCCAAAAATCGAAAATAATTATATTTTTTATTTATTTTTCACAAGGCAGATTATACATTTTTGCTTTCTCTGAAATTAGGCTGACTTAATCACTGTCGAGAAATTTAATACATATATAGAACTATGAGCGGGCACTCCCCAGTATGAAAAACGATTTCAAAAAATTCTAGTGCATGGTGTCAGAGTTATCTGGTATTTGGTATATCATTCTATGATGAAAATAAAGGAACACGTATTTTACAGTTTATTCAATTTTTTTTTATTTTTTACCAAGACTCAAATATTACCTGCGATTTCTCAAAAATTGACAGCATTTTTTTCAAAATGTAGATTTTTTCGAACTAGGCTATTTATTTATTATATTCTCTTTGTTTTCCGACGTAAGAATTTTTGCGTTTCCAAATGATCTCTAGAAAATTTAAAAAATATGATAAATGACAAAACGGTAGATGTTTTTCGAAAATTCTTCAAAGTATATTTTCTCAAACATCGCGATTAAGAAAATTTTGTTAGAAATAGCTGATAATGCGTACTATGTTTCTCTTGAGTTTTGTTTTTGGTAAAACATATCTAGGAAAGTTCTACAAAAATACATCTTGCTCTTTTGTGATATTTTGCATCGTACACGAGAAAAAATCAAAAACTGTATATATATATATATTTTTTTTTTTTCAATTTTCTGAGCCGCAAAAAGTGTTTTGCTGGCATATAAGTGATAGAATGCCTTTTTTATATTGGCACAAACATTTTAAAAATATTGAATGAAATGGGGGCTTAACCATTTTTGAGGCCGGGACATTTTTTTGTTTTTAAGTATAATTTTTAATTTCTTTGCATGAACGATATATAATATATCACAAAAGATCAAGAGGTATTTTTTTTTTTGCAAAACTTATCTAGACGTTTAAACTTGTATATAAACGTTTTTTTTTTGTTCCTTTCGTCGTTTCCGAGAAAAATGCAAGAATACTTTTTCTCACAGATATTTTGCAGTATGAAGCAATGGTTTACAAAAAATGAGAGAAAGAGATTTTTTCTATTTGAAAGCGACTAATGAATGGATTTGTTGATTAGAATTGTTAATAACAATTAAACATATTTTTATACATAATAATTTTAAGTTAGAGATAAAATGAACGATTATGCACAAAAAAATGAATTTTTTCTATCAAAGAGTGACCGTTTAATGCATTTGTTCATCAGTATTGTTTATAAGAATCGTAAATATTGTTTATTGTCAATTTTTTCAGATTTTCTAATCGATCAAGTTTGTTCATGAAATTTGTTTATAACAAACAAATAAATAATGCGTCGCACAGAGGCAGAAATCGGGAATTTACTGTTCATAATTCACTACAGCCCACAATTCTTGACCAATTTTAAGGCTTTTTTTATAAATTCTCAGGACAAAATCCTGCAGAACGACTTTAGGCCCGATTTTTCATATTTATCATATGGAATTTATTATATAAACAAATAGAAATTGAAAATCAGACATTTTACGACCATTATTTGTTTCCTTCAAAAAAAAAGACTTAAGAGAGAAGTCGCTATCAATCAGAATTATTGCAGATACACTTCAGGAATATAAATATTCAGTTTCACATTTGAGGCAATTGTTATAAATAATTATTTTAATAAAAATCTCAACCGGAACAACAAACTTTATCTTGATTAAAAATGCCTAAATATCCCGTAAGAGTAGTATTTAGAGTGGAAAATAACCATTAGCTAACAATTACCATCATTATAAATATTCTAGTAAACGAATTGTTTTTTTTTCGAAGTTATGTTTTTCTCAATCAACTATTTTCAAATTAATTCTGAAATGTAATGAATAGCTGCAGAAAAATATACATGTCAAATATTTGTATTGTCAATAACAATATTATAATCCAATATAAAAATTTAGCGTCATAGTTATCAACAATATATCAAATAAACAGTCATCTATAGCAATTTTACGTCTAAATAAGCAGTTTTGAAGTAATGATTACTTTAATGAATCTTGATAGTGATGATTCTTAATTAATATTGTTATGAAATAGTAATAGCTAATAGTAGCTTTTATGAACAAAATATTTAAGATAAATTATTCGGCTATATTATTTTGAAATACTATAATATTCTATGAGAACTTCCTCCAATGAATAAGAAGAAAAAATGAAAGAGAATTATAATATCTTCTTCTGAATTAGGTCTTCTATTATTGCTACTCGATAATGCTGGCATTGCACAATAACTCTTGAAGTGTGAATATACTAAATTTGGACGTTATTGACTTTTAACAATTTAAAATAATGTATTTATGCTTGATACTGCTCTTGCATTACAAGTATATAACTATTTTTTATCATTCATTCAAATTTATTAATAATTTAAAGCTATTTATCACGCTAGTCGCTTAATTTATATTTTTTTCTGCAAAAATATCTCCACAGAAGTATAAGCAGTGAAAAAACCTCTTAATTCCAGAGCAAAATGATTCTTCCTAAATATTTTGTTTATAAAAGTTACAATTTTCTATTATTATTGATTAATAATTTTAATTAAGAATTGCTGACAAAGTGACTTATTTGAGTACCACTATCAAGATGCATTAAAATAATCATTATGAAGAAACCGCTTATTCAGACGTAAAATTGCCATAGATGACTATTTATTTAAAATATTGTTAATAACAATAACAATTGCCAGTTGGTGCCACACTTTCTTGATGATATATAATCACTGAGATAGCTGCAACATGATTTAGCAGAAAAAATCATTTTTTCCCAATGGAAAACGCTAAATTTCTTTATGTGTTCATAATATTGTTATTAAAAATACAAATATTTAACATTTATATTTTTCTGCAGCTATTTATTATGATTTAAAATCAATTTGAAAAGTGTTTGATGAGAAATACATTACTTCAAAACATATACAATTTGTTTATTAGAATATTTATAATGATGGTAACTGTAATAAATACTACTTCTACGAGATATTTAGGCATTGTTAATAAAGATGAAGTTTTTAGTTCACGGTTGAGCACCTTAAGAAAATAATTGTTCATATAAATTCTTGATATCAATTAGCTTAAATTAATATTTATCTTCCTGAAGTGTATCTGCAATAATTCGGATGGATGGCGACTTTTCTTAAGTCTTTTCTTCAAAGAAAACAAATAATATTCGCGAATTCCAACTAATATTTTTCGGCTCCTAACAATTTATCAGCAAATTACTTGCATTTATAACTCTTCAGTTATAATTCAGGTGAATTTAAATTCCACTGTTGATGCTTTCTCTTCTGTTTTTTAGATTAAATAATAGAATTATGTTGAATCATGGCATTTTAAATTCATATAGTGGAGACCATCCTTCAATATGTAGCGAACATATAGAAGAGACTCATTAATTTAAACTACCCATATATATAAAATAATTGATTTAATTTAATTCATAGTTATTAACTTGAAATGAGCATTAATTATTTTAAGTATATTTGGGCTTTTAATTATTGATTATCTACTGTAGGTTCCTTATCCACTGTAGGGTGATCTCCCCTAATCAATTTTGATTAAACCTTCAATTAAGGTAGACGTGCGGTGAAATAAATGTACTTATGTATACTTTTAAGAATTCCAATATTATCATTGACAGTATTATTCAAAGGAGAACAGATTATTTTTCATAGAAAAGTCTTACATTATTTATTGCAAAACTTTTATTTTGAGTCGAACTTTTCTTCTTATTCTTCTTAACGCATTTACAAAATGATGGGATTTTATTCAATAATTGCTTATTTTTTGGAGAAAATGATTCGCTACAACTAACAAGTCCGCCTCGGATTTTCTGAAAATTGGATCACCAAATACACATTTAATTGTTTCACATATAACAGCGGTATGTTTCACAATGAAACTAACTGGAAAAATGTCCTCACAATGAGATATAAAAAATGTGATTTACCAAAATTTGTCGGGAAATTTTGAGGGGGGGGGGGCGTGAACTACTCGAAAATTAGTCCTAATTACACAAAAGATTGCCAAACCTGATTATATTCAGGCCAAAAATATTGAAAAATTATATGCTGCTCGCGATAATTAAATAAAGTTTACTTGTTGGGTACATTCAATTATTTTTCTCTAGAATGAAGTATCTTTTGCAATCAAAACCAATTACAAAAATTTCCTCATAGTGAGACACGAAAAATGTGATTAAAATTTTTTGCTCTCAATATTATAGGGGTGAACTACCCCAAAATTATTTGTCACTACACAAAACATTGCCAAACAAGAGTAAGTTCAAGCCAAAAATGTAGCCAAAAATATATATTACTCGCAATAATTAAATAAAGTTAAAGTATTTTTGTATTTTCACGAAAAATATTTTTCTAAGGGGTACCCGGAATTACATTTCATTATGTTTCTCTGAAATAAAGTAACTTTTGCGAACCAAACAAATTAGAAAAATTTCCTCATAGTGATACATGAAGAATGTAATTTTTTCAACATTAAGAAAAGCATATAAGAGTGAGCTACCCGAAAATTATTTTTCGTTACACAAAAAATTGACAAACAGGAGCAAATTCAGGCCAACAAATTTGTGAAAGATATATGTTTCTCAGTGAGCGTTGAAGAAATAAAAGTACTCAGAGAACTGGAGGATGGTAATGTACCAGAAAGGGATGAAATTCTCTATCCAGATATTTACGAGAAATTCAGAAGTATTGCGTTCAGCTGAGCTTGTATTCGTGGCCTTCCCCAAATTTCATTCAAACGAGAAGCCTCTGGCGCAGATATTAATAATATATATTTTAATGGAGCAACTGCAGCAATGTTTGCTTCCTTTCCAGGAGAAATCGCTTGTCTGAAATACCTAGTGTAGAGGGGTGCAAATTTGAATCACGTTAGCCCCCTTTATGGTCATTTTGCTTTCCACTCAGCTAAAGCACGAATCTGTCCTGAAATTGCCGAAATTCTTTAGGATAATGGTGGTGATGTAAATAATGTAGCAAATAACCCAGATATGCAAGCAAGTCGAATAAAAATGGATACTTATATAATTTTGAGATGTTCAGGTTTTAAAAACAGGCAAATTCGAGATGAGATTCGATTTCACTTCTTCTCTTCCAAGTGATGACAGTCCCGAAACTAGTTTCATTAACACTTTTATTCAGAAGAATCTAACGGATCCTTCATCTCCACCTCTAGTCCAGGCATTTCCCTACCTAAAGTGGGAAAGGATTATAAAGTTTAACCTTCTCCATATTTTCTTCTACACACTCATGGTGACCTTCATGCGTACCTATGCATTAACGGCCTTATCTTATGAGTGTTACAACTTCCCTCAAGAAAATAATACCAGCATTAATGCCACTAGTGTTATTTATTATGACTTTGACAAACGAGTTGTTGAATTGTTGTAAATTGAGTAAAACTGGTTATATCTTTTTTCATTCATTATCTGTTTGCTCTCAAATCCTCTGAATTCTTTTTGTTGCTTTTATTGTTGTAATGTTAATGAAATTGTTGGTTGGTATAGCTATGCACGACATAAAAAGGTTTATGAAATCAGGCAGGTCTTACCAAACTCATCCAAACAACGAAACTGATATTCTCCACGAAAGTGGCAGAACACAAAATAAACCTTTCTTTATTTCTTACAAGATTATTGTTCAATAGAACAAATGTTTAAATTTGAAAACATATTCTTTTAGTAAGACCATTAAATCCACTCGAAAAGAGGCTTGCTGAAGAAATTCTTTAAGCAGCTTATGATATTGCTGAAAAAACAGTCTAATTCTGGACGATGAATATCCTCATTGTAGCAAGAAGGTATCATATATTCGAAAGAAGATGATATAGAAACTACTTTAGAAAGTGCATATGAAAAACTTACTTCGCACTTCAAAATCAGCAATGACGAAGTTCTCGAGGTCAAGTACCAGTTAAGCAAAACTAAAAAAATTTTAGAAGATATGATGTCGAAATTACCATAGAGGAAGTGGTGTTCGTGTGTCTTTTAGTTTTTTTCCCGAGGTACAGCAGATAAAGAAATTTATGACCTGATAACTTAAAATGATAATACAGATATGATGTAGTTATTGTCAATTAGCAAATAGATTTTAAGACAGGAATTTAAAGAAAACTATGTGATATGATTTCTAATACGTTGATTTATAATACCAGGCTATCATCCCAAAAATATTTACTGGAACGAAACATGATACCAATCTTGAGGCGATTTTAAAATTCGGTGGCATAACTGGTCAATTGGATGCAATCATTTAGGGTATTTCATGGGGTCTCCGAGGTTTTCTGGATAGTCAAATGATAAAAAAAATGAAAATTCGTAAGTATTGAATCTCCTCGATTGTAATATGTTAATAAATATGCAGGTATAATTGATTTCAATCAATTATACCTACATAATTGACACTCGGACTTTCAACGCGTGAATGGCGAGCAAGGAAAAGAAAGAAGTTTTTCTAAGAGGGTTCTGGAAAGAAGTTCACTTGGAAAAACTGAACTGGAAAAGGAATAAAAGACTAGTATTTTTCAAGAATGTACTAAAGTTAAAACGTGTATTACAAAAAGATTACAGATCCTTACAAAGCATGTCAGTTAAACTCAGTTTTTGTATTTTATTTGTTGGATTTGATTCAAGGAGTGTCATTTCTTCAGAAAAAACATTTCTACGTTAAGAAGAAACAATCTCTGAGAAGTTACAGCGGATCGTTTATCTTTTACCCTCCGTACTAGCACACTTTTATTGGTGACATGACGGAGTAAAAAAAACAAGACTTTTTGAAATTTTTGAAAAAGTAAATTGCTCTTAATATTGTTATTCTGTTCTGTTCTGTATAGTTGTTCATCAAAATAACCTTACTTATTAACAATTCGCCATAATGGTTTTGCCCATAGTGAAACCTTCAATTTACAAATTAAAAAACTGAATAGAAGGCATTAACCGACTTCAAACATTCAATACACGCTAGCAGTATACATCATACACGCATTTTATATTTCTGCACGTACGAAAGAAAGACCCGTTCAAAACCCTTTTTAACATCTGAATGGAAAAACTGTTCGAAGTTCCAAATGTAAATTTTTTAACGTACCTGAAGTTCGAACGTTCAAATGAACGAAATATTTTTCCCCATTTCTATTTTACCCATAAATATTGTTCCACCTGCAATATAAAATATGCATTATTATTCTGTTTCAATAATAAATTATTTCCAATATAAATGAACAAACATTTGAGAACTTTTTCTGGTTTACAAAGTCATCAGTGAAAAATTTTGTTCATTTGAACGTTTAAAACTTCAAGCACATAATTGTTTATAATTTTATTTTTTTAAATCTTCTATCAGCGCGGGCGGAGTCTCGTCGCGCGCTACGCGCGCGGTTTACAAGTTTGAGCGCGCCTGCGTCGAATCTCGCTCTTTTTGTGCTCGGTCTTTGTATTTCCCCTACATTTTTTCGCATACCTGTTCAATTGAAGGTTAAATTTGGAGATCTTTTCAACATAAACCATTCTGTTACCTAATATTTTTTCGTATCTCGCATAATTTTGGTGGAATATGAAATTTTTATTTTTAAGAACATTTTTCACGTTAAAAAAAACTATGCGCCTCATCAATAAATTGTTTATGGAAAATTTGTGAACCATTCTGAGCTGAGCAATTCGGATGTTTCTCATTTTTTCGTATGTTGCATTACATACTTTTACTGAAAAATTGACTTTATTTTCAAAATATTTTTCAGAATTAAAACAAAAAATATAAAAACCAGAACCGTTGGTCAATAATGGCTGATTGACGAACTTTCCCTTTCTTTTTAGGCCCGAAGACCGTGTGCCAAAGGGCAATCCAATCAGACAATTCTTTCGAAAGTTACAGCGTTTACAGTCTACAGGGACAACGACGACGACGACGGATAGACACCGAAATAAAATAAATTTTTTCTCAATCAATAAGTCCAAAAACGTTGAGATTTTATGAAATCCGCAAAAGTCAATTTTCACATTAAACAAATACCTGCTCATTGAAATGAGAATGTACAAATTATCAAATATCAGTTAAACATTCTATACTTTATATTTACTGACAAGTTTTATGCTCTATTATGTGTAATATCCAAAATTATGCGACAAAAATAAAATTAAGTGTTTTATTGAGACGGTAAATTGAGTTTATTTTGCATTGAAACTTTGTAATAGGGGAGACCGGGGAAAATACGGCACTGGGGCAAATTCGGTACCCCAGCGTTTCTCGGAAAGTACTAATTCGAAAAGCCCGCCAATTTTTATGTGAACGCACTTTTAGGCCGAAGCACCCCTCAGAGAAAAGTGTGGGCGATTGAGGTTGTATTGCGAACATCAGAAATAATCACGCTTTTTTCTTGACGTTCCGGTGTTGTATTCTAATTTTGAGCCTATGCTCCCAAGAAACCGCCTAGCAAAAAAATTCATTTGCGATTAAAAAAGTTTTTGTAGCTACAAGTATATCCTGTCACATCATATATTTTGTTTTGCAGAAAAACCAAATTTTATTATGGAAAAATCAATTGAAAGAAAGTGCCGGATTTGCCCCGGTCTGCCCTACATGAAAGTTCTTAGTTATACTTAATTTTGGGAATGCATACAATTATGCGCTTCGCAGAAACTGTGGGAATGTAGATCCCTAAAAATAATATTTCGTGAATTAAAATTTATACAGAAACCTCAGTGGATAATATATATATATATTTTTTTTTTTGCGTAAGCAACAGATTTTATTAAGATGGTATAAAATTTATCCTACATTTCATGCGATCGTCACATGCTGGGCTATTTGATAAGGATTGAAGGGTCGATTTTTTATTCAGGTATAGTAGTATAATAGGAGCAGGGCAAAGAACCCTACGAGCTATTCCCTCCTCCTGCTCACTCCCGCGCCCAGAAAAACTACCCACTTGGGTTCAACACGTTTCGCCGGCCCTGCTTGCAGTATATCCCTTACGAAAATTGAGTATAGAAAAATTGCTATACTACCTGAGTATTGGAAGGAATATTCAGTTGAGTATTAAAGTGAGTATAAGAAACGCAATACTCATTTCGCAGTTTGAGTATTGAGAAAATGAGTATTGAAGTAATGAGTGTAGCGGGATGAGTAATGAGAAATGGGTATTGGGAAATGAGTATTTAAATAATGAGTATAGCGGGATGAGTATAGCGGGATGAGTATTGAGGAATGAGTATTGAGAGAATGAGTATTGAAATAATGAGTATAGCGGTATGAGTATTGAGAAATGAGTATTGGAGAATGAGTATTGAGAGAATGAGTATTAAAATAATGAGTGTATCGGGATGAGAGTTGAGGAATGAGTATTGATTTGATGAGTATTGCGAAATGAGTATTGAGGAATGAGTATTGAGAATCAGTAGTGAAGATGAGTATTGACAGTGAGTTTAGAAAATGAGTATTCAGCAGCAGTATTGACAGTGAGCGTAGACAGTAAGTGCTACAAATGAGTATTGTGAAAAACAGAACTGAATGTGAGTATTGGCAGTTAGTGTGGACTGTGAGTGCTTCCAATGAGTATTAACAATAAGTATTGATTTTGAGTTTCAACATTAGTATTCGACGCCCTTTATTAATAAGTTCTTGTTCCTCATAAACTAGAGAAGCTACATGTACGTAAAATAATTTTCATTTTTCCTAAAATAGTGTCCAGCATTCTGATTTATTCAAATTTCGCGACATTATGCAGTTTATAAGAATGCCGGACGCTATGTTTTAAGAAAAATAATATTTATGTTACATACAGCTTCGATGATATGGGAATTATGCCAGATTGCATTTCGTACAAATGAATTGTGGGTTATATGCTGACTTGGAAGAATAAAAGTTATGTTACATAGTAATTCAGAGCAATAGAAATTAGATTTAATAATTCTTTGGTACTATACAAATTTTTTCAAATTATAATTCGATTAAATGAAAATGATATCAAATGTTAATTCAAAAATATAAAAATTATGTTAAATGGTGTTTGGGAAAAATAAAAATGATAACAAAAAGTGATTGGGAAAAATAAAAATGAGGTATATTTGGCGCAACGTAGAAAAATATAATATTATCATCTTTTTTTAGCTCAGTTGGCATTATTTAATTTCTTTCTCAACACGGAATAAAATACTTTATCATGGTCCTTCGATTTTCCGAAGAGTTCGTGCATCTGACCTGTAAAAGTAAGGATGACTATAAATTTTTTCTCTTAATTTTTTGTTAATAAAAATGTTTACTTTATTTAAACCTACGAAGCATTTCAGCAACTTGCATCTGGCTTAGTTTTTTTTTCAGTGATCTTAATTTTTTTGTGAACGTTTTTCAACACCTCTTTAATTCCTCGGTGCTGAACATCAACGTCGCCAATTCTGCAATTAATTCTGATACAGAAGCGCCTCTACATCGATTTCGCTTCTGCTCAGAAACTAGCTTCTCGCCAATGTTATAAAATCTTTTCTGGAAACAAAGAACATAACATTTAAAAATATATCGAATACAAGTAGACATACAAATTAAATCGTTACTGGTGAAGATTTATCTTGTCATTCGTTTCCGGCATAACTTCGGAATTCTCCTCTTTGTTTTTCGTGCATTTTAGACCATCTATACGCTAAAGAAGTCAAAGTTTTCTTCGGCGTGTTTATCTGCAAAATATTAAGGATGGTGTCAAACTGCATACTATGAGGGACTTATCTCTTCACCAAGTTTTTATGCCGAGATATATTATTCTTTCTTTTATTGCGCTCACCAAATCACAACTTTGGGCTATTTCATTTAAGTTGCTGTCATCGACATCATCCATGAATGATATATCGGGCGGCTGCATTTCCACGTCGTTTTCCTTTTCTTCCTCGGATTCTACACTTGGTTTTGTTTCTTGCATTACATTTGTGCTCTCATGAATGTGTACAATTTGGAGTTTAGCATGTTAATAACCTCAGTTTTTTCATTTTGATTGTCCATTAAAGTGGATTTTGTCGAGACTCTCCTCTAAGGGCGGAATACCGTGTAATAGCCCGAAAATTGGGGCCTTTTGATAATTTTTTTGGGGATGAAAAAATCAACGAATGTTTCCAAAACTTTTGTGATTCATTAAGGTACTCTTAAAGTATAAAAGAAATGTCTTTCAGACTGATACGTCAATAATATTTCGATTTGTTAGGGCGGATATCCGACATGTCCAAATTCGATAGGTCAATTTTCCCGATTTCTAGCTCCTCACAAAGGCACCTGAAACAAAAAAATAAACAGGTTTTTAAAAGTTTAGATCTTTAGTTAGTTACTGACCCAAAAAAATTTCAAGGAATATTTATATTTTACAAGACGGCGGCCATTTGAAAAAAAAGAATCCGATTTGCACCCAAAAATTTGCCTGAATTTGGTTTAAAAAAAATGGTTGTAACAATTTTTTTTCAATTCGGAGTGGTGCACCGACAAATGACACATTTCAGCAATCTGTGTACGCAAGTTCCAGTCGACCGGTCAAATACTTTTTCAGCTATGAATTAGGCAATTTTGAAAAATATGAAACCCAGTAAAACGCGTTTAAAGATTTACATAGTGACACTTGTTGGAAACAAGTACGATCTTGATATCTTACGGGTTCCAATCGTTACTCGACCATTCCAGGAGCATTCATTAACCCCTTTTATTCTTTGTGAAGCTGGCTTCCTTCCGAAATCTACTGTTTTCGGGCCAATCTCGCTTCTCGTGTCGCATCGAGGCTGCGGCGATTTTGGCACTTTGTTCGGCGGTCCGGGCGCGCTGTAACGCAGGCGCGCGGTGCGCTGGTTCGGGGATATGGAGCTCAGCTACGGCTTTGGGATTTTCACTGTATGTTTTTGGGATGCCAACCTATCGTTTGAGCTGAAAAAAAATCGATTTTTTGAATTCGCTACATGGGATTCGATGTCAGGTTTTGGACAACTCTTAAATCGCCTGTAAATATTTACGTTTTAATTCCAAAGATTTTGTGAAAAATATAATCATTCTAGATTTTATGATCCTACACATTACTTTAAAAACAATTGAAAAGCTGACATCACCTTCTGCTTGCTGAAGTAGAACGTTTATTCTAAAATATTCTTTTTTCAATTCGTCTTTTTCCGTTATTAAATGTAGCAACTTGGCTTGAATTCCGGCAAATTCTTCATTCATTGCTTTCAACCGCAGATTATCTGCTTTGAGCTGATCTTTTTCCGCGATTAGGGCCTCCAATTGATATTTTATTTTAGCTATTTCCAAAGAATTTTCTTCCGCTTCAATTTCTTTTGCGCTGTATGGCCCTTCTCCATGGGCCTTACCAGCTTAAAGCAAACATTATTACAAAAAGAAAATATTATTTAACATTCATAATATTTTGAAACTTATATAAATTGAAAATATCGATTTTAATTTACACGATCGCTTTTTCTATTCTTGATTTTCTGAAGAAGGTTTTCCTGCATTCGGATGCATGCTTTAACGACATACAAATATATAAAAACATTCATCTAGATTCTTTAATATATCAAGCCTTTCGTCATTTCAGTATAATCTACCATATTTATATTTAATATTATCAAAATTAATAAATAAACAAAATTACGGATCTATTACAAAATTTGCTTAAGATATGCCTTACCGCCTTTTGAAATTATCTTTGCTAGTACCCTCTGCCACTCGGAAGTTTTCAAATTCGGTATGATTTTCAACATAGTGGAAGTAGTGCTTATTTCACACTTTGGCGACATCAGATATATTTGAGTTTTTTAAAATTATATCATCTTTTCCTACCATTGTAAAGCGTGGTTCTACTTTCCATTTTAAGTAACCTACCGCTATGTTGTTGCTCTCATTTGGAAACTCACAAAAGAATGCATTCTTTGTCATTCATGCTAAGCAGAAAAGACATAAAACACACAAAAATTATAATTAGGATCATTAAAATATTAGCTATAGACATTTCAGTAATATGTTAACGTGCCACAATCTAACTATTGATTGTATTTTTTTAAAAATCGGCAGGAATATTCCTTTCAGTACTTCATGACATATGATCTATAGTAATAAATTGATTTTATTATCGGAAATTGCAATAAAATAACACAATGTGTCCAGAAAATGCTTTTGTATTTGTATGGCATGTGCACTAGGATGGTCCAAAAATGCATGGGAAATTTTTTTCATTCGAATTTTCAAGCATATCATCCCAATTTTGTTCGTATCTACACAAAAATAAATTTTTTTTTTCAAAAACAAAAAATCATATTTAGAGCTTTCGCAAGCCCCAAAAAGGTAACAACATATTTTCCATTAGAAAAAAGACGCATTCGTCAATTTCATTCACAATCATCAAAATTAGATGATTCCAGGTGAACCTCAACAATTTCATTTACAATTAGCTATAGAATGAAAAAAGGAAAAATTGCTTTTTGAATATCACCCCCATAAGTCTGTTTTATAGTGTCCCCAAAACAACCCCATAAGTAAAAAATTGGTTTCTGTCGAATTTCTGGCTCTAACCATCAGAAATTTGTATAATTTTTTCCACCATTTATTATTGTTTTTATCAATTTTCTCTTAGAATAGAGTTAGAAAGTCGCGGGTTTTCCTGAATTTTTCAACTTTTTAGCGAGATCTAGGTAATACTCAATTATATATAACAAAGGTAATTGATTCAAAAATTTATTATTATTCTTAATAATATGCTTCTAGAATAATCCTAGAAAGTTGGAGTTTTTTTTTAAATTCTCTACTTTTCGTCCAGTTTTCATCTAGAGTGAGGTAAAAATTAACGCAACTGAACGAACACAATTGTTAAAAACATTTATTATTATTTTTGATAATACTTTCTTTGAATAATGCTAGAAAATTTGCAGTACTCACTTTGGACGCTAACTGCCAACACTCAGATTCAATACTTATTCTTAATACTCATTTTCAGCAATCACTGTCTACACTAACTGCCAATCCTCATATTCAATACCGTTTCTCACAATAATTATTTGCAGCACTCACTGTATACGCTAACCGTCAACACTCAGATTCAATACTGCTCCTGAATACTCATCATTTCAATACTCATTTCTCAATACTCATCCCATTATACTCATTATTTCAATACTCACCCTCTCAATACTCATTCCCCAATACTCATTTCTCAATACTCATCCCGCTATACTCATAATTTCAATGCCCATTTTCTCAATACTCATCTCGCTATACTCATTATTTCAATACTAATTCTTTCAATCCTCATTCCTCAATACTCATCTCGCTATACTCATTATTTCAATACTCATGCTCTCAATAATCATTCCCCAATACTCATTTCTCAATATTCATTCCCCGAAACTCATTCCTCAATACTCATCCCGCTATACTCATTATTTCAATATTCAAGCTGCGAAATGAATATAGCGTTTCCTATACTCACTTCAATTCTTAACTGAATACTCATTCCAATACTCAGGTAGTATAGCAATTTTTCTATACTCAATTTTTTTAAGGGTAGGAATAGATTACCAACATTTTTGCCGAAAATAGGTTTTGCAACAAACATTTTCAAAAATCAAATACACGCTGTGTGAAAGGATTTGTTTCAAATCTTATTTTTAATATAGTAATAAAAATATTGGCAATTCAAAACTAGATAACTGAATATGACCACTCTCCTCTAACCTTAATTTTTGTTGTTGCATATATATATAAATGATTCTCATAACATGATCCATAGTGAAGAAATTTATTTTATTATCAAAAATCACAATAAAATAACATTAGGTGCCTAAAAAATACCTTTCTAGCATATCCGTACATGACTGAGGTATGGTTTACAGTCCAATAAGAAATACATAATTACCTATTTTAAAATGCAAGCCTAATGGTCTTAAACGTATTTGCCACTTTTTTAATCACCAAATTACTAATCCAGTTCTAACCTCAAATCTTAAATCTTCATTTTCTACAAAAAAAAAACATATTTTATTTAACTTTTATACTCAACTGTCTTGCATTATAAATTATATTTCTTGAAATTATTATCATTCATTTATTTTTTTAAATACTTTCCTTCATTTTATATACCTTCTAGCAAAAAATCGTTTGTTACAGTGCAATAAAGCCGCACTAAATCTTTATTTTCCCTAAATAAAATAATTTTTTGGGATACATTTTTTTTATTCTTATTCAGAATTTCAATATCTCGAGAGAAATTTTATAATTTATAAATTTTGTTTATTTACTCAGAATTGTTTACTTTGTTCTGTTCACACTTTTTTGGCATTAATTCAGAAACACTTCAAGTGGGTAGTGGACTTTTGTTTTATTTTTAACTGTTGATTCCGATTTTACAGAATGATTTTTCCTCAAAAATCCCGGTGTTGTTGGTCACCTTGTTCTGTATTGCAACCCTTCATTCATTGCTTCATATTTCAACATATTTACTTTTCTTGTAAGGTATAATATCAATTAAGTTGTGATGAAGGTCATTTATACTTGACGTAAAAAGATGTTAAGTACATGCCAGCATGTGATAAATAAATGAATAACTACAGTAAAATTCCGTTCATTTTAAAGATCGCTTATTTTAAAGTTCACTTCGTTTAACACCCTACACACACTTGTTTTAAGTTGCGCAGTTTCGTCATCTCCCAACACGGTCCCTGTACACTCTCCTCCGCGTCAGTGGCTGACCAATCAAAAAAAGAGGCCCGTAGAGCGTCCTCGTTGGTTTGAATTGAGTATTTTTTCACGACGTCATGGGAATAAGTCTCACGACGTTTTCGAGAAAATATGCTAAATGTGAAAGCAAGTCACATCGATTTAATCAGAACCGGGTACTCTCACCGCAAATCTCTTATAGTTGATTGTATTTCGAGAAACACTTGAAAAATATTACTATCAAGACCTTTATAACGTACCTTTACGTTTCGGAGATTTTCTCCAAAAAGTCGTATGCGGTATGTCATGTGCGAAACTCAATATTCCGCGAAATATTTGCGTCGTTTTTTGATTCTATAATATTGATTTTTAGTTGGAAAATTGTCGCACGCCAACAAAAACACTTGAAAATTACTGATGCATGCATGCAGACTAACGGACCGCAACTTTATCAACTGCACAATAAGCCGGATATCCACTTGCCTGAACCGTTTCCATAATATTGCGCAATATACTCGACTGAGTACTCGCACCCGGTGACCCTTCCGCGGAGAGACGCAACCGTCTCTCACCCCTTGAGCTGAGAAACTGCGTGGGCCAGCAGTTCTAGGAATGTCCGGTGTATTTATTTGTATTATTATTGATAGTATTTATTATTGATTTTAAATCACCCGCGCTTTTTGGTTGAAAAAGTTGCTTGCAGACGGCGCCTCGGTAAAAAAACGGGACAGCCAATGAACGTTGTTGATAAAAAGAAACTGCCGAATCACAGTAGAGTTGGGGACCCCTCCAGCTTTAAAATAATTGGTCTTGTACGATTCAAGGACCTTACAATAAAAGGAAGTTTGCTGTATTTAGCTGCTCTCTACCATGAAAGTTTATATTTGGATTAAACTGATTCTTTTTATTAAAATAAGTACAATATCACAATATTAAGTCGGAATTGTTTACCAATATTCCTTCTTTATTTATGTAATGTAACTCATTGTATTTTTTGGTTTCTATTTGAAATACGCTAGATCAAGTGTGTCGTGGTCATTCTTGCACTCCATTAATCTTTGAACGGCATCGGTACTATACAATTAACTCTTAATCATCTCGGACGGCCTTATCGACGAAAACTAATGTCGTTAATGAGATTTCAGATACATTTTCCGACAAGACAGTAATGTAAAAAATGCACCCCACATATAATTGGTATATGAACACGCTCAGAATTCGAAAGATAACTAGTAATTCATTTAGTCAGGAGTCTCAAGTTGGAAAACACGTAGCATGACAGTGATCCATCAACTTGATTTTAGATCAGTCTAAAGTGTCATGAATTAGAAAAACGAAAAGCAAAACGGAAAGAAAATTGGAATATTTTGCATGAAAATTTAAAAATAGAATAAGTGTCATCAGTGCAAGCGAGAGGAAAATTAAATCATCAAACCCAGATCTATTTACGAAATTTGATGGTTTTGGCGTGAAAGACGAAAAGCAGTTTTTCACTTTGGTATGGTCTCTACATTTTTTTCTAATTAGCATTATATGTAAAAGAAATAATAAAGATTATTTTTAATTATGAATAAACATTTTTTTTAAATAGCATTGAAAAATTCATTCAATAACTGTATAAAACGTGCGAAAATAATTTAATAGACGTGAATTCACTTTTTTTTTTAAATTCCAAGAAAAAAATTCTTCAATAAAATAATTAAAAAATTGTTTTAATTTATTTTTTGAAAATATTTTCCAGACAAGAAAACAGTTAATTAGGTCTTTGAAACGAACGGACACTTGACCGAAACTATAAGGGTTTCTGCTCAGGACTACAAAACCCTAAAAACTATTTGAAGAACAGTCAAGATCATAGTGTCAGAATGATTTGATACTTGGATATATCATTCTATGATAAAAATGAAGGAACACGTATTTTACTACATATTCCTTGAGTTTCGTTCTTGGCAAATTACTGCTTCATATTTAACAAATTATTTTGGAGAAATCGCATCTGTGCATTATTCTCGGAAACAACGGAAGGTAAAAAATGCTCGAATAAGAGTTTAGATATCTAGAAAAGCTCTAAAAAAATACCTCTTAATCTTTTGTGATATTTTGCCCCGTTTATGAGAAAAAAAAATGTTAACAAAAATCGCAGCCGTAAAAAGTGTTGAGCCAGCATATAAGTGACAGAATGAATATTTCATATTAGCAGACAATTTTTAAAAATATTGAGAAAAAAAATGTGGGGTTTCCCTAAAAATATTCTTTTAATGTTTCCAAAATGCAGTGAAAACATTAAGATTTTCTGTAAAGACCACCTTCCTCATTTTTTCTCATAGCTTGTTTGCAGTTTCTGCTTATATAAGAAATACATTCTATCAGTTTTATGGGACTGTAGCCATTTTTGAGACCGGAAAATTTTGTTTATTAAGTATTTTTAGGTGAGTAAGGAGGTGGGGTCTGCCTTTGTTTTTATGATAGCCTTGGGGGTGCTTTGGCGGGACTGTGCAGAGTCCTCTTTCCCTGCTACTGAATATCTATTTATTGAGGTAACGCATGGTCAGGAAAGTCTATTATTGGGGGTCAGTTCTCTTTTCTTAAGTATATTATACCCATAGGCGATTTCAACACTAATCTCAATGAGGCAAATAGACAAACCAAATCCAATCCGTTTATAGTGCCCCAAAGTTGCACTCGTCACACTGATCGATGCAGTACTAGAATTAATAGTTCTTAGGGTGGTGGACGATTTGGATAAGGTTCTCCCGCACTCACAACCCAGTGGGCAAAATAATTAAGGATGTCCTAAAGAAATCTTCGGGACATCCCTAAGACGTCTTTTGGAACATGTCTTTTGGACATCCTAGGGATGATCTTAAGATGTCTAATGTCAGTACGAAAGATGTCCCGAAAACGTCCCATGTCTTTAAGACGTCTTTAGGCAAATCAAATGTCTTAGAGACGTTGTTTGGACTGACATTGGACGTCCTAGGAACGTCCCAAGGATGTTCTGGAGATGTTCATGGTTTTGTGCCCACTTGGAATACTCTATCCATTTCTATCCAACCATGACCTTCTCAATAGAAATTTGAGCACAAAAATGGATAAATTTATGAGAAAAGAATTTTGTTAACAATTTGTGCTCACAGAGATTATCTGTATTGAGTTGAGGTATCTAAAAGTTGTGCAAAGACATAAATATTTCAGTTCTAAAGGTACCTAATCATGCTAAAAGTCTGTCCCTGAAGTTTTATTTTCACTCGGTAACACTCATATTTTAGGATAGAATAGAGAAGAATCCTTTCAAAACACTAAACAAAATCTGTCCCGCGACTGTTGGTTCTCGCGCTTCGCTATTTTTGAATAGCTTGTGTCGTTTGTCCGAAAATTGATTTTTTGTTTGTTTTTAGTTTTATTTGTTACGATTAAAATAAAAACTACGCGTTCCATAAAAAAATAATTAATAAAAGATGTATAGATCTGTTCAACTATTTTATATTAATTTTTTTTCGTACCTTGCGTCGCTTTTCCAAAAATGTAATTTTTTATTTTTAATCTTATTTTTCACGATTGGAACAAAAACTACGCATCCTGTCAACAAATGAATAATAACAAATTTGTAGCTTTTTTGTATGAATAACTTCTGTTTATTTATTTTTCTCATAGCTTGTATCGTTTGTCCAAAAATTTAATTTTTAATATTGGTTTTTATGAATAAAACAAGAACTAAGCGTCTTATTAGGGATTTTTGATTTTTCATAATTTTTTGTGTGATCAAAATTTAAATTTTTTATTATTGTGGAGATTTAAAAAAGGAACGTTTTTCTTTTCTTGAATTTTTTTCATATCGTGATAAATTGTTCGAAATTCTCAAAAATTTTGAAAACGCTCTTTCTTAATTTTTATTCAAAACAGCTGGTTAACGAACTCTTCTCCAAACGCCCTTAAAAATGGTGCCGAAGTACAATTCAATCCAAGTATTCTTTCAAAATTTATCTGGCAAACTGACGACAACGACGACAACAACGACAACAACGATAACAACGACAACAACGAAAACGACGATGAGGACAACAAACACAGGCACCGACGTAAAAACTACTTCATGAAATGGATATTTTTTGGAATCCGCGAAAGTCATTAAAAAAATCATAGCCCAAATTTTAATTTAATTTTTTAATTTAATTTTTCAATTTAATTAATTATTTTAGCCATATTTGTGCTTTCAATTAATGATTATCGACTGTAGGCTTAATATTTACTGTAGGGTGGTCTCCCCTAAATGTTCGTCGCAAACCCAAATTTGAATTGAAAGGCTGGAGCACAACAATTTAAAATTGATAATATTAAATAGGTGAACAATAAGTGATTATATTTCAAGTAAAAATATTTGATTCTTAAAAATCATGTTTTTTAGGAATGTTACTTTAATGTTTTACTTCTGAGAATTTTCTATTGCCACAATTTTTGTGGCTATCATAAGTTTACTTAATGATGTGCGAAGTGACTACGAGTCGGGTCAGGTTTTAGGTTCGCAACCTGAACCGAAAACCCGAAAATCTGAGACAGCCTGAAAATTGTCCGAAAACCCTGTTCGGGTTTTCGAACTTTCTGGTCGGGTTCGTGTTTTACAAGTTTTGGTACAGCCTTATTTCTTATCATATATTGTACTTGTTTTCTCAAGGCACTGTCCAGTATCGCGGAATTGTCCGTAAGACTACAACCGGTCAAGTATAGCAATAAATCTAGTATTACGGAAAATTCTGTAATACTAGCCCATTCCGTAGATCAGACAGTACGTTTTTTTAAACGTGAAAAATATCAAAATTTCTCGATAATGACAAACTCGAAAAAGTTTAAAAAAAATTAAATGCCGATCATATTTATCTTTGTATATTCAAAGAAAATTTTTTAAAACGGTTTGGTAAACCCAACAGTCGCCTTTTTTATTTCTCTCTAACTAACCTATGACAAAGCCACCGAACGCTTCCTCAGGTTGCGAATAGAGGGTCTCTGTACCAATGGTTTCTGCTGAATATGGTTACAATAATCAATAAGCAGTTGCGGACAATTGTCCAGGGATGGTCCCGAGGGAATAACCCCTAAGCGGAGGTGTAAAAAACCTTGCCGAAAGCTGAATGGCACCTGGGTGAGGTGTGTTAAACGGTGACTCTGGGATACCGGGCGACCTCTCAGGGTATGCAGCTTTATCCTTGCACGCGGGGCTCTAAAACGATGAACGAACCCTTTTCCTAGCTGCTCGTGGGAACAAAAATGACACAACTAAAATACAAAAAAGTGGTAAATGTGGTTCAAAACGATCGAACGCGCAGAGCACCCTACAAGCGGTCGGCTAACAGTGCCGATCATCCTTGGCTCGGGGTGCTTAAAATAATTTAGATGAAAACACGACGAAGAACCGGCGAGACGGCCACATTGAGTGGACGAAGCAACTCAAGGATGACTTGCTAGACTTCTATGATGCCAGCGTTATCCCTTTCACAGAGGCTTTATGGCACGTATGCACACACTATGGTGCCAGAAACACCCAAAGCTTCAGTCCGTTTCGCATCAGTCTTTACAAAATCAAGCTGACTATCTCCGGAAAAATGGATATGTACGCGGAGCGGGTCCCCAACCGCTGTGTGAACAAGCCGCATATGAAGTGGAGAATGTCACATCAAGACCAACCGCGGAAAGTAGGCACATTCTGAGATATGATCGAGATGATCTGGCTGAAATGGATGCCTTCCTTCGTGAGGACATATTAGAGGAGTCCGACCTCTGGACCATCAATTGTTCAGTTTATGGTGCTGCGAGAGCTTTGGCTGATGTTCAGTGTGTGATTTACTACATAAAATCTGGTAGACCGTTCACAGAAAGGGTTCGAAAGTTCGCCCAAAAACTGAGGTCACACACGGAATTTCAAACTTCTGCATCTATCTCTCGCACTACGAAATGTATTTTATATGTATGAGCTGAAGATCTATGCTTGTGGTGCAACTAAACTGCAACTTCCTCTAAATATGGTCAAGAAGTACACATGAGAGATTGGTATGGACTTTGGATTAGACAAGTGTGCTAAGATTCATCTGAAGAAAACTCGTTTGGGGTGGTACAACACACGAAGAACGAGTTTACGGCCCTTCATATCGTCAAGCGTAAGATCATGCATATGCATAAGAGCTTGCATATCAATTCGTCCGTTTTCCGATTAAACATCTCACGCCGTCAAGGCGGACGCGGACTTCTGTATCTCAAATTTCTCCATAACCGAATTGATCTAAGTACAGCTTATATCGTTGCCAATGGCCAAGATCCTCTTCTAAAAATGGTCAGGAACCACAAGATGATTGGTAAAGGAGCGTTCCTTTACAAAGCCGCGGAGCAAGCGGCCGAGACCCTTGGCCTGAATTTTACCATCAGAAGTGAGAAAAGTGCATTACTTTATCTAGATGTTTTACGTGTGAAAGCCGAAGTGAAGAAAGAAGAAGTTCAAAAATTCCGCCAACAGCTACTCGACAAGAAAATGCACGGAAACTTTCACAGAAATGTAGAAAATCAGTCCTTGTCGAAGGAGCAAACTTTTGCTTTCCGCAGATCATCAGGACTTAATTCAGGTACAGAGCGTTTCATTTTCGCATGCCAGGACGGTGTCATTTCCACCTTAGTATACCGTGAACGCATTTTATGTCAAAAAGTTCGCAGCGATAGGTGCAGAGCGTGTCATGCATACGCTTAGTTCCTAGAACACATACTATCCGGGTGTCCCACTTACGCGGGAACGACGTATCTCGAAAGACATAAGATGACCCTGAGAATGCTTTATTACCATCTTTGTCACTGTCACGGTATTGGCCGCGACCCTGCCCTGTGAAACGCTCCGAGGGAAATAGAGTCAATTGTCCAAAACGAGAAGTGCCAAATTTTTTGGAACTACCATTTTCGGACAGCAGCACATTTGAGGCCTGATATCGTTCTCCGAGACTTCGAGAAACGAAGTATATTAGTGATCGAATTCTCGGCTGCGACCGACTACAACATCACTGCCAAGGAGAAGGAAAAAAAGGAGAGCTGCAACAACTGTACTTTAAGCATTTATGCTAAGAGTGATAAATTGTGTAAAAGACAGTTTACAATTATTTAAACAACTTTCATTTCTTGAAATTATGTACTTTTCTTAAAAATCTTGAAGAGTTACTATTTTTGAAAATTAACGATGTTGCTACTTAATGTTAAGAGTGATATATTTGTGGAAGACGGTTTTGAACATATTTATAAAATTAATAACACAGCTACACAAAAAAAATCTTTTTTCTGGTCTGGAGGTTCGACCATGTTGACTATATGTTTTTGAGGTCGCTGAATCCGTATCCGAGGTCCAAAAAAACTCCAGCACGTCAGGATTCTGACATAACCTAATAAAACCTGATAATTTTTTTTCAAGCCTGGGGGGTCAGACCATGTTTATTATATGTTTTTGGGGTCGCTGAATCCGAATCCAAGGTCCAAAAAACCTACAGCAAGTCAGGGTTTTGACACAACCTCAAAAAACCTCGTAAAACTTTTTTTCTGAGTCCAGGTGTCAGAAAATGGTTATGTCGAAACCCTGACATTCTCTGTTTTTTGGACCTCGGATTCGGATTCAGCGACCCCAAAAACATATAATAAACATGGTCTGACCCCCGACTAGAAAAAAAAATTATCAGGTTTTATGAGGTTATGTCAGAACCCTGACGTGCTGGGGGTTTTTGGACCTCGGATTCGGATTCAGCGATGCCAACAACATATAATAAACATGGTCTGACTCCCGGACTTAAACAAATTTTTATGAGGTTTTGTGAGATTATGTCGGAACCCTGACGTGCTGGAGTTTTTTGGACCTCGGATTTGGATTCAGCGACCCAAAAAAGATATAGTCAACATGGTCTGACCTCCAGAGCCGAAAAAAGATTTTTTTGTGTGTAGCTGTATAATCATTCAATGACCCCTTCTCATAGGAAGATTTAACCTTCAATTTCATTCTTTTCATAGGCAAAAATTCTTGTTACTTTTTTATCTATTAGACTCTGTAGGTTATTATTTAGTATTGCGGAACTTATACCCTAATTGTTCAAACGTTAATCATTTTTTCAAAATAGAATTTTCTCCATCTTTCCTATGAAAAGGAGTAAGTGATATTGATTGTTTGAATAATTGCATACTGTCTTTTACAAAAAATATTACTCTTGAAATTCCTTACCTAGGAATATTGCTTAAACAAATGAAAATGCTTAAATAATCACCAAATATCCCAAACAAAAAAATAACTTTCATTATTCGTTAATTGTTCCATAAATTCCAGAAAAAAATATCTTTTTACGATTAGCAGCAAAAAAATTGTTTGGATAAGTAAAATTCTTCAAATAATTGTGTGTGTAATAATAATTAAAAATTAGTTGAAAAATAATTTGATACCCATTAAATACATTTTATCTTCCGAATGTTGTACTTTAGGTAAAAGATTTCAGGAGGTTTCCTTTGAAACTCTCAATTCAAAATTGACCGCACACGCTCGGGCATTGCTGAGAATGCCTAGCCAATGTCTGCTCACACAAGAATACCAATATAGGGCCAGTTTCGGGGGTTGCCTCGCAGTGGCCGTGGCAGTAAACTCGTCGTCGGAAACGTAATCAGTCAGGGCTGTGTGAACCATTTCTGTTGGATTTTTCTCTGTATAATTTAAACTTAAACATTACAGAAATCGAGACACCTCTTTAATAACTGAAAACGAACTGACGCGTATGCTAACAGCTGATACAATTATCCTTGGCGGGTACTGCCCGCTTTTATCGCTCCGCTATTGGTGGCGACGCATGTTTGACATTGCCTGTGCGCTGAGAATTTGCGTGGCCCAGCAGTTCTAAGAAGAACTCAATCTGTCGCTCTTTTATTGGTATTCTTGTGGATATATATTTTCTACTTCATTGCCCGAGATACGTGGCCATTGTCGACATTGGCCCGCCAATGTCGATAATGCCCGATTCTGGTCTTTGGCCGTAACATATGTAACTCTACAACAATGCCATAAATTATAAGAATTTTAAGATAAATTCTTAACACTTGCGTATGCAATAGATTTTGTATTTTTCAATGGTATGAAGCCCTTTAATTTTGCAAATGACCCACATGAGACTTTTAATTATTGCTCATAAATAAAATAACCTATTTTCATTTTATTTTATCAAATTATTTGTAATTTCCTTCTAGAGATATCAAAAAATATATTTAATTTTCTATTTTTCTTTAAAAGGATCATCTTCAGCGGATTCACAGCATGTCTCAAAGGCCGCCAACTGTGTTTATCAAGTCAAAAAGCTCACATTCCTTCAACTATGCTAAAATAAAAAGGTGCACATGTTCTCCTCATCTACTAATGATAGAAAACAACGACATTTTTCAGCAGGTTATGTACATGATCACATAAAAAAGCAACTCCAGTCTTCGCCAGATTAAAGAATGGTTTTATATCTGTAAAATCACCACAACAAATTCATCCGGAAACACCACCACTTATAGACGAATCGTTTTCCTTCGAAAATCTTGAACCTCTAAGAAATATGGAAATTGATGGAGTTAGCATACTTAAAATAATATGGAATACAGTGAGCGTTGCAGAAATTAAAATACTTACAGAAATGGAGAAAGGTAGCGTGCCAGAGAAGGGCGGAGTTCTTATTCCAGATTTTGACGATACATTCAAGAATATTGCGTTCACCTGGGCTTCTTTTCGTTGCCAAACACAAATTTTATGCAAACTAGAAGCTTCTGGGGCTGATATCAACAATATCTGGTTCACTTTTACAACTCCAGTCATGTTTGCTGCTTTTTCTGGACAAATTTCTTGTTTGAAATACCTAATTGAGAGGTGCGCGAATTTGAATTACGTTAATCCTTTTTGCGGTCATTGTGCTTTGCACTCAGCTGCAGCTGGATACCGTACTGAACCTGCTGAAATTCTACTAGATAATGGTGCTGACTTGAATAATGTATTAAATGACCCATGCATGTTCCCACTTTTACACTTCGCTATTAGAATAAAGATGGAAGCAGTTGCAGAATTATTCCTCAAGCGAGGAGCCAACTCCGCATATGAAACCGCCATTGGAGAAACTTCCCTTCATGTGGCTTGTAGTGTCCATTCTTTAAAATTTTGTGAACTTTTATGACAGAAACTAGAAGTTGATGTAAATACTCTGGATGGAATGAACAGGACTCCACTGCATTACGCCATAATGGCTACTGGCTCGAATATTAAAATAGTAGGACTTTTACTCAAACATGGTGCGATGGTTAATCTAGTAGACAAAACAGGATTTTTGCGTCTTTATATTTCAGCTTTAGGAGAACCATCAGAGTATATTGAAATGCTCATTATGAATGGTGCTGATGTTAATGCAATGACAAGCAAAGGAATATCAGCACTTAATATCATTTTACGACAGGAACCAGAATCCTTTCAAGCGTTCATTTGTCTTCTCCCTAGTAATGAAAGACCCGAAACTGGTTGCATTAACACCTGTTTGCAGGAGAATCTGACGGATCTTTTATCTCAACCTCTAGTCGAGGCATTTCTCTACCTAAAGTGGGAAAGAATTAAAAAGTTTAACCTTCTCAATATTTTTTTCTACACACTCATGCTGATCTTCACGAGTACCTATTGTGACGTGGTATTCCATACCACGCCCAAATTTGGAATATTCATGCCCAATAACTTAAACTCAAGTAAAATCAATTGGAAATTAATACCTGGTCGAGCACAGAATCCATTGAAGAGCTGTCAATTGACAGGAGCTTCGAGAGGGATGGCCTGTTGCCATAAACAAACCCCTCGAGGCCTAGGGATTGTAACTCCGCTGCTGCGAACCGGCGCCAGACTGAAGGACCATCTTACATATAAAATAGACATCCACTAATGCCTTCGAACTTTTATTTTATGATGTTCACTAGACACTCTCAGGGCCGACTGACCCTGCCATCATATTCTTAGAGCTGACTTTGACGGCTGTCACACACTACACCACCCACAACACTACCACACACGGCTATGCAGTCGTGAATGCACTCTACACCACCCACAGTTTATACGATCACGATTGGCAGTCGTCAATCGGTATCAAATATTCAGGAATATTTCATTTCTCAGACACATTAGTAGAAGGAAGGAGGACACACCATCAAAACAAAACGGTCACGTGGGAGCGTTACTACCGGCTGATTAGCATACGAACTGTCAACATGATAGCAGTTGAGATTTCAAACATGCACCATGAATAATAGGTGTGGCTTGTGAGTGCTCCCGTCGTACCGGCGGCGGACCTTCGTAAGGTAGCTTGCCATAGACTACAAACTATGCGATAGAACGGACTAGGGAAAATGGCGAGTTACTGGAGGACGTTATTATGAACGCGCCTTCACACCGTCTACTGCTGCAAGGTACCGTTTCGTGTATAAGGACCTTGGTATTGCGCACTAAAACGATACACCACGGCTTCGGTCTTCATTCTGTGTTCGTCCATTGAATTCAAGTTAAGTTTTTCCCTGTGAGGCACTTTATAAATACTGATTAACCCGAAAATTATTACATCACTTTGAAAGTTTGTCAAGGCGTGTTGCCCTGATTTCTAAAGGAATCACTAAGGAATAAAATTCGACTTAGGCGTGAGCCCTTTTGATAGACCGAAGGGCGTTGGCACTCTTGGAAGACTGGTTCAAAGGTATGTTTTTCACGGTTCGCCTGCCTTAATATTCAATGGGTCACTTAAGGTTCTAGATTGGTGGTTAAAATCAGTGCGCCGTCGCGGAATTTTGTGCTCTCTTTTGTTACACGTTAATGGGGGGAGTTGAAATGTGAATCTGGCGGGCGTGAGCAAGGTAAATTTTTCGGTCGAATCTTCCAACATTGCGCGGAATCACGACAGCTAAGGTCAATCACAGTCACCGCCTATTTTGGAAGACCCCGGCTTTTAGATGGTATGATTAATTGAGTCGTTCGGAGTGACGTTATAAGTAAAATAGGTTCTTAAGTTATCTAAGATGATCGGTGTTACTTTTGAATACGCATTTGGCACACTAGGAAATAAGCTAGATAGATCTAAGCATAATTAGTGTCGACATGTGGTCGGGATTTAGGCCTACAAGTGAAATAGTCCAGCATGTAGTCGACCTCGTATGACCATTCGTGTCATAAATGGGATGCCATGATGAAACGTTTCTAACCTATCATGTAGATCAAATCGCATTCAAGTTCTTAAGATATAATCATTGTGATGTTTAAAAATCAAGATTAGCTAGGTGACATAGTTTAATTTTTAAGTGCTAGATGATCCAACAATCGATAAGTTTCTGAAGCGTGATTGACCACTGACATGTAAATGGCCGATATCTTTCATGTGTCATTAGATGTAAGTATGGAACGCTATTGGAGTCTTATTTTTCTTAACGGGATTTGTTTGTTAAATGCGAGGCGTCAGGGGCTGTTAAAATAAAATTGACTTTCTATTTGTTACCCGTAATTCCGATATTATTTATTTCCATGGCCCAGATGTAATATTTTATTCTTGCTCAAGTTGTACCTAACCCTACCCCTCTCTGTGTTGGGCTAGTGGGGAGGAACAGAGATTACCATGGAGGGTAGTATGTCATATCAAAATAAAGTTGATTTAAATTAAGACGTGGAACAATAGAAAGTTAAAGATAACATGAATTCTGGACCTTTTGGTAGTTTAGGGTTTCTTTTTGTAAACGATCTGAGTCCCTTCAGGCAAAATATAAGATTAATGTAAATTTAATATAGACAATAAATCATGATTAAGGATTGGCTTAGGCAGAGTCAATAGAATTCCAAATAAGAGTTAGGATTTCTCATTTGCCTATGTCTGATCCAATAATATCATTAATCTAAAACCTGGAAAAGTCTAGGTTACACTATGTATTAACGGCTTTAGCTTCTGATTGTTACAATTCCCCTCAGAAAAATAATACCAGCATTAATGACACTGGTGTTATTTATCATTACTTTGATAAATGAGTTGTTGAATTTGATTGGTACATTTGGTTGGCTTTTATTTGTTTGATGATACCAACCAGTGTTGCCAGACGTACGGTAATTAGCGTACATGTACGGAAATTTTGAGTAATGTAAGACTTACGATTACCGTACAACAAAGTACGATAATTGTATGGAAATTGCGATCGAGTGCGATCTTATTTTTTATGCTACATTCAGCGGTGGGACTTCTACAGTATATCGCACAACTCGCAAGCACGAATACGCAAATAATTGAATTAAAAACTTGATTTGAAAAACGCGCTTACTTCGCCGACTATATATCAGTGGGTACGACTATTCTGTGCGATGTTAGTTGATTAAGTACGATAATCAGTGTGGTAAATTTCTTTATTCACGCACGGTAATTGTACGGTAAATTTACAGAGCCTCGTACGGTAATTGTGTTCGACCAAACTGGCAACACTCATACCAAGGAAGATTTTTAGTTCCATAAATTATAAAAACTATAAGGAGTATAACCTCTGGAATATAGAACACATCCTGGAGACAATAGTTATGATAAGCGTATTCGCCACGTCTTTTTTGTATACCGGAAAAACTTATCATTGGCAGAAGCATATTGGTGCTTTTTCTATTCTTTGTACCTGGACAAACTTGATTTTCATGATTGGTCAACTGCCAGAATTTGGTACATATGTCGCGTTGTTCACTCATATTCAATTTGAATTTTCAAGACTTTTGTTTACCTATTCAGGACTACTAATTGGGTTTACTCTTAGCTTTTGTATAATTTTTTATGAAAAACTGCCTTTTGGCAATCTATTGACGGCTTTGATCAAAAATTTCAACGATGTCTAGAGAGCTTGATTTTGAGGGTTTTAAAAACGATCGTGAATGGAGTAAAACTCGTTATATCGTTGTTAATCATCCATCAACTCTTTTCTCGCAAATGCTCTTTATCCTTTTCTCATTTTCATTGTCGTAATTTTAATGAATTTGCTGGTTGGTGTAGCTATGCACGACATTAAAGGTTTACTAAATCAGGCAGGTCTTACCAAACTCAACCGAACGACCAATCGGACAGTCTCCACGGAGATGGCGGGGCATAAAATAAACCTTTCCTCATTTCTTAAAATATTAATATCTAAAAAGACAGATGCTCAAATTCGAAAACATGTTTCTTTTTAGTAAAACCATTAAATCCACTCGCAATGAGGCTTCCCGGACGCATTCTTGAAGCAGCCTATGACCTTGCTAAAAAAAATAATCCAATTTTGGACACTGAATATCCTGATTCTAACGGAAGGTTTTTTCATATCCCAAAGAAGAAAGAAGAAGATACGGAAACCACTTTAGAAACTGCAGTTAAAAAACTAACTTTGCAGTTTGAAATCAACAATGATCGAGTTAATGTGGTCGGTGATCAGTTACGAGAAACTAAAAGAATGTTGGAAGAAATCATTTCGAAATTATCGTAGAGGAAGAGTTTTTAGTGTCTCTTTTAGTTTTTTTCAAGGTAAAATAGATAAGAACTTTATGAATGAATTGTACAATACGTAAAACCTAAAATGATAGTATAGATGTCAGGTAGTTATTATTGGTTAGGATATAGATTTTGAGAGAGGAAATAAAATAAAAATCTAGGATGTAATCTCTAGAATGTTGATTTTTAAATCCAGATTATCTTCCTATTAATATTTACATGGAAGGAAAATGATATTGACATCCAGTCAACTTTACAATTCGGTGGTACAATTGGACAATTGTATGCGATTTGCTCTGGTATTTCATGGGTTCTCCGAAGTTTTTTGGAAAGTCAAATGATCGAAAAAATGAAAGTTGGTAAGTGCCAGGTGCTTTTGATTTTGACTAAAAATTTTCAGCTGGAATTTTAAAGCGAGGCTAGCGAACAGGAGAAAGAAAGAAGCCTAGTCAAGAGGGTTCCAGTTGAACATAATCGAAGAATCCTCAATCTCTGAGCAGCTACACCGGATGTTTCATCTTTTACTCTCAGTTCTAGTCAATTTTTATTGAGAGACCGGACTCTAAAACAAGAATATATGTATTATCTTTTGTAGGCTATTAAAAGGAGCATCAGCGTTTAGGAGCTCAAAACTTCAATTACCTTAGACTAAATAAGTAGCCGAACAGTCATCATTTGTCTGGAGAGTAATGATTTCGCAAGCAAAGTAATACAATATATTTATATGAATTTTTCAATGAACATTGAAAAATGTTGGAATATCTCGTATCTGAATACAGCTCATACTTTAAATTCATAAGTATTTTCTTTCATTAAAAATAATGAACAAATTTTATCAGACCACGTGATACGATTACAAATGTGCGTCCGTGACTGATTATATGTACTGGGACAGCTCCGTATGTAGCATATTTCATTTGGTACAAAAATCCCGCACTAACAAAAATTCCTTCGACATATTCGGTTGTAATTATCTTCAATCTACGGAAAAATAAAATCAAAATACACACCTCTTCTATGGGGCGCGTGAACTCGAGTATTCATGTGCTTCTTGGTCTTAGAAATCTTAGATTCTATGGTAGGGAAGAAGAATTTTCAAAATCAGCAAAGTATTTAGGAGTTATGTGTGGCCCTAAAATAAGCTGGAAACTCCATGTTGATGCAATACTAAAAGTGATGTTGTTCCTGTATCTTTGAGTTGCTTTCAAGGTACAGCAGATAAAGAAATTTGTGAATGAATTTTAGAATACATTAAGAACCTGAAATGGTAGTATAGATATGAGGTAATTATTGTCGATTGGAAAATCGATTTTGGGACAGAAATTTAAAAAAAAAAGTGATATAATTTCTAATATATTATTTCATAATTCCAGGTTACCTTGCCATTAATATTCACAGGAATGGATAATGATATTTACGTCGATGCGATTATACAATGCGGTGGTATTACTGGACAATTGGATACAATTGGTTATGGTATTGCATGGGGTCTCTGAAGTTTTCTGGATAATCAAATGATCGAAAAAATAAAAATTCGTGAGTATCGAATCCTTTTGACTGTATTGTGTTATTAGATATGTAGGTATAATTGAGTAAAGCTTAACAGCCGGACTTTTAACGATAGATTGACAAACAAGGAAAAGAAAGAAGTGTGGACAAGAGGTTCCGGAAGGAAGTTCACTTGGAAAAAGTGTTAAAGCATTGAAATTATGAAATAAAAAGTAAATACATTGTATAAATAGATATACTTTAAATAAAAGAATTTTTATTTTTTCAATCCGCCATGACTTGTAGATTTGAATATCCGAACTGGAAAAGGAATAAAAGACTAGTATATTTCAAACATGTACTAAACTTAAAATGTGTATTACAAAAATTTGCAGAAACTTTCCAAGCCTATCAGTTAAGCTCAGTTTTTGTATTTGATTTAGTGGATTTGATCCAAAGAATATCATTCCTTCAGAAAGAACCTTTCTACGTTAAGAAGAACCAATCTCTGAGAAAAAACTGTATATAGCGCACAAATTTTTTGTTGCTTATTTTGTAAAGTGGTACACAAAAAAAATTTACTTACAAACAATTGACCATAATGGTTTTGCCTATAGAGAAATCTTCAATTTACAAATTGACAAACTGAACAGAAGACAGTAAGTCCGAAAACATCGAGATTTGATGAAATTCGCGGATGTTAATTTTCACATTTAACCAACTCGTTGAGATGAGAATATAACAATTACCAAATATGAGTTTAACATTTTATAATTTATATTCATTGACGAGCTTTAACGTGAAACAATTATTACCTACCAATTATATGAAATTATACGCTATTATGTGTAATTTCCACAATTTTGCGAGGAAAACAAAATTATTCGTTTTAATGGAACGTTGAATCGGGTTTATTTTGTATTAAAAATTTATAATGCATTAAAATTCCTACGATATTGGTACTTATTATTCAAGATTTTTCAGATTCTGGATAACAGAAACCTCAGTAGACAATATATTTTTTTTTGCTCACGTAAACGATAGATTTTATTAAGATGGTATCATCCTAAATTTCATGCAATGGTCACATGCTGGGTTATTTTATAAGGATTGGAGGGTCAACTTTTATATATATATATATAGTACTATAACAGGAGCAGGGCAAACAACCCCACGAGCTATTCCGTTTTAAGTGATGTCATATATTTTTGTCTGCAAAATTTGTTTTCATATTATGAAAACTGTAAAAAAATATCATCCAAAAGAAGATCTGAATAAACATAGATGATTAAAAGTTATGCAAGTGTCGATTAAGATATCGTGTTGTATCACAACATAAATATATTTGAATGGTTGTAGTATAGGAATAGATAACCAACATTTTTGCCGAAAATTAAGTTTTGCAAGAAAAAAATGTTTAAATCAAAAATGCATTGTGTGACAAGGATATGTTTAAAATCTTATTTTGAATATAGTAATAAAATTTTGGCAATTTAAAACTCGAGAACGGAATATTTACACTTCACTCCCACCTTCATTTTCTTGTTGCATATATATATATATATAGATAGATAATTCTCATAACATGATCCATAGTAAGAAAATCTATTTTATTACCGAAAATCACAGTAAAATAACATTAGGTGCCCAAAAAATGCCTTTGTAGCATATCTTCACATGACTGAGGTATAGTTAACAGTCTAATAAGAAATACCTGATAACCTATTTTAAAATGCAAGCCTAATGGTCTTGAAACTATTTGCCACTTTTTCACCACTAAAGTACCAATCCAATTTTAAGCTAAAATCTGAAATATTTATTTTCTACCAAAAACATATTTTATTTAACTTATTCACTCAATTGTCTTGCAGCCATTTGAAACGATCTTTCTCGAAATTATTATCATTTATTTATTTACAAAAATACTTTTTTTATTTTATATACCTTCTAGCTATTTTATAGTTTATAATTTTTTTTTAATTAATTCAGAATTGGTTACTTTGTTCTGATCACACTTTTTTGGCCTTAATTCAGAAACACTTCAAGTCGGTAGTGGGCCTTTGTTTTATCTTTAAATGTTGATTCCGATTTCACAGAATGATTTTTCCTTAAAAATCCCGATGTTGTTGGGCACTTAGTTCTGTATTGCAACCCTTTATTAATTCCTCCATATTTCAACATATTTACTGCTTATTAACATATTTACTTTTCTTGATAGGTATGATATCAATTGAGTTGTGATGCAGGTAATTTATACTTGACGTAAATAAATTTTAAGTATATGCCAGCATGTAATAAATAAATAACTATTTAGCTGCTCTCTACCATGAATGTGTACAACTGTACATATGGATTAAACTGATACTTTTTATTAAAATAAGTATATTATTACAATATTACGTCGTATTTGTTTACTAATATTCCTTTTTCATTTATGTAATGTAACTCATTGCCTTTTCTGGTTTGCATTTAAAATACGCTAGATCACGTGTGTGGTGGTCAATCTTTCACACCATTAATCTTTGAACGTCATGGGTACTATACAATTAACTCTTAATCATCTGGGACGGCCTTGTCGCCGAAAACTAATGTCTTTAATAAGATTTCAAATACATTTTCTTATAAGACAGTAATCTTAAAAATGCACCCCACATATAATTGATATATAAACACGCTCAAAATTCGAAAGATAATTAGTAATTCGTTCAGACGGGAGCCTCAAGTTGGAAAACACGTAGCATGGCAGTGATCCATCAACTTGATTTTAGAGCAGTCTAAGACTCTAAAGTGTCATGAAATAGAAAAACGAAAAAAAAAAGAAAAGAAGATTGGAATATTTTGAGGATAAACATTTCAAATAGAATAAGTGTTATCAGTACGGGGCAAGAGCAAAATGCAATCATCAAATTCAAATTTACTTACGGAATTTGATAGTTTTGGCGTGAAACACCAGAAGCAGCTTTCCACCTTGGTATGGTTTTTACGTTTTTCCATAATTAGCATTATATGTGAAGGAATTGATGAAGAACATTTTTAATGATGAATAAACTTTTTTTTTTAATTAGCATGGAAAAATCGATTCAATAACTATATAAAACTTGCGAAAATAGTATAATTTTTTATTTATTTTTCACCAGACAGACTGTACAGTTTTGCTATCTCTGAAATTAACTTGACGTGATCACTATTTAGAAATTTAATACATACATAGAATTATGAGTTGGCACTCCTCAGTTTTAAAAATTAGTCATAAAAGGCGCCCAACGCCTACAAAAAAGGGTTTCGTAGCCTATCAAGACGTTAATTTAGTCTAAATATAATCTTTGAAAAACTTTAAAAATACAATTTTCTCAGGAAAAATTTATTTAAAAAAAGATTTTTTCAAAACAAAATTTCTAAACAAAATTTTTTCAAATTATTGTTTGAAATTGTTTTCCTTAAAAATAGGTAACTAAGTCTTTCAAACCTCCCCCTCTCATACTTCCCCTCCCTAAGAACAATTTCAAGAACAGTCTAAATCATGGTGTCAGAATGATTTGATATTTTGATATATCATTTTATGATAAAAATCAAGGAAAACATATTTCAGTACATATATGTTGAGTTTCGTTCTTGGCAAAAAAAATGATATTAACAAAAAATTCCCGGCCGTAAAAAGTATTTGGCCAGCATATAAGTGACAAAATGCCTATTTCATATTAGCAGAGACTTTTTAAAAATATTGAAAAAAAATAAAAAAGGTGAGGTTCACCTAAAAATATTCTTTTAATGTTTCCAAAATTCAGAGAAAACATTGAGATTTTCTGAAAAGCCCCACCGTTTTTCATTTTTCCTTATATTTTGTTTACAGTTTCTGCTTATATAAGAAAGACATCCTATCAGTTTTACGGGGGTTTAGCCATTTTTCAGAGAGGAAAATTTTGTTCTTCAAGTATTTTTAAGTAAGTAAAGAGGTGGGGTCTGCCTTTATTTTCATGATAGCTTTGAGTGTGCTTTGGCGGGAATAAGTGCAGAGTCCTCTTTCCCCGCTACTGAATATCTATTTATTGAGGTAACGCCTGGTCAGGAAAGTCTATTATTAGGGGTCAGTTACAATCGTCTAATGCTATGATAATGTCCTTGAAACAGAGATATTTACGCATAGGGGATACCACATTACAGTAGATAATGATCCTACAGTAGATAATTATCAATATAAAATACTTGCGTATGTTAAATAATTAATTCAATGTAATTAATAGTTAAGACAGACAACGTCTTAATATATTAAAATTAGAATTGATTATCTTACTTTTATTTGTTTTTATAATTATTGATTATCTACTGTTGGATTATTATCTACTACTGTATTTATGTCTCGAGATAAGATTATTTGATTTGGATGGAACGGAAAATTCTGTAATACTAGCCCATTCCGTAGAATCAGACAGCACGTTTTTTAAGGCTGTTGGAACGGTGTTCTAAAAATGCGAAATCTGTGAAGCACTCAAACTTTACCACCAAGATTGGATAAATCGGGATTAAGGTTTTAAAAACTAACTTTGAAAATCTTCTAGACCTCGGAAGCTATTTCGGCCAATTTAAATGGTATTAAAAATGTTCTATTTCACGGTCGATTTGCGGTATCCAAAAGTATTCAGAAAAATATTGTCGCCCCTGGGTACGGAAAGGGATTCAGTTTAGGAGATAACCTCTACTACTATGGGCACTCAAAACGTGAAGACAAAAATGGTATCGAAAAGGATTCAATAATTGTCACGTTACCATTGAACCTGACATTTTCGAATACTTTTCAGTGCAGGCCTTCTTACCGTGTTATTGTTATCAGCGAGTTCACAGCGGCATCCTTTTATTACTTGTACACTTTTCCTGTTCCGAGACGTAGGAAGATGTATTCAGTATTTCAATTTCAGAATTTATTCATACACTTTCTTGATTCCAGATCAACTTTACTTGAACTTATATACATTTTTGCTTAATTCAAGTTCATCTCTGAATTTAAATACATTTCTCGATTTACATGTAACCTTTTTATTGTGCACATAAAAGAGCTTACAGTTATGGTGTTTGCAATTTTTTATTCGTTGTAGATAACAATTATAATTTTAGATTCAATCTTTATCATTAATGCGGCTTATTTTGTTCCTAAAAAGATTCTCTACAACAAATACAGTTCATGGGAGTTTCATTAAAACAGAAGTTTTACACAAGTTAAACTTCTAAAAAAAATAATTTATACACTTCTTAAATAATAACTGGATATAACTCCCACAAATATAATTATATAAAAACCTTCTTAATAATAAAAGAATAATAAAGTAAATGTGCAAGGAAAGACAACATCGGAAACACCAAATAACTCATTTTTAATAAACAATTACATATGCAGGTGTGTAAAAATGTTACGCTCATATTCTCCTGCCAAATTATATACTTCACATTGAGGTTATGCCTCCTGCGCGTCTCGTGAAAAGAAGAAATGTATGTACTATAAGTCGAATGCCGTACACGTTTCAGCTGTCCGGCAGATCCCGCCTATTGCCGTGTAACCAATCAGAACAATTTACCGGATACCAACCTAGCTCACGGCACCGGACATCTATACACAGCGTTTTTTCGAAAGTGAAAAATATAGAAATTTCGCGGTAATGACAAACACTAAAAAGTTTAAAAAAAATGAAATCCTAATGATATTTATTTTTTTTATATTCTAAGAAACTTTCTTAAAACGGTCTGGTAAAACAAACAGTAGTCTTTTTCATTTGCCTTTAACTCATATTTTTCTGCGCACAACAGTTTATCAGTAAATAATTGAAATTTAGGAGTCTTCAATTTTAATTTCGGTGAGATAAAATTCCACTGTTGATGCCTACCCTTCTATTTTTTTAGATTAGTTAATAAAATTGTCTTGAATAATTGCATTTTTAATTCACATAATCAATTTTTCTTAAACTTTAAATTAACGTAGACGCACGAAAAAGCAAATGTTTTTATTTATACTTTGAAGAATCGAAATATTATTAGTGATGGTATGGTGAAGATAGAAAAGATTATTTTCGATCAAAAAAGTATTACATTATTTAGTGCAAAACATTATTTTTGATTCAACTTTATTGCTTATTTTTACCACATGTACAATTATGCTACGTAAAATTTTTGAAAATCAATTATATATATGTATATATATATATATATATATA
>JAABKJ010000024.1:0-94482 GCA_011634705.1 Andricus grossulariae
GGAGCGAATTTGACATTCGTGAGCACCAGCACGCAGGACTGACACCGAATGCGAGGGTTTGTCTACACGCTGAAAGCCTGCATTTAGCAGGCTTTATTTATTGATTCAAGTGCTTATTCACGCTTTCTATTTTGCTTGTAAGCGTTGTGGTTTGATCTCGCCTGTCATCAATGCGAATATTGGTCGCTACGCGGTGCAATCCCTTTTCAAAAGGTGCTTCATGAATGCGCTGAATGACTTCAAATAAAACGGATAATTCACCTTCAATTAACGTATTCATTGGTGTTAATTGATAATTAATTTTCCCTTCTTTTTGAAAGCCTTCTAAAATTCTTTGTACATCTGCTACATAAGCACTGACACTTGGTGTTTCCGTGCCTATTGGAATGATAGTGACATCTGCTATGGCCATGTTTATTGCCCCTTTCCATTGAAATCCTCATGTTTTCTCGTCCTCATTGTAACCTATTCGCAATCCATCATGCCATGCTCACGTTGCATTTAAAGAAGGTTTGTCCCGTTCTATCGTCAAATCCGCCCTCTCTACCTTCCCAATCTTTGTGAATAGCAGCAGGCATATCCCTGACACAGCTTCAATGATGCCGCCAGCCGCAATGACATACCCTGACCCAAATAGTGTTGCCATATAGCCGCCAATGAGAGCGCCTAACGGGATCATGAAGAAGGAGATCATATTGATAATTGCATACACTTGCGGCTGATCCTCTGCTTTTACTGACAATTGAATCATTGTATGTTCAGGCACGTTGACTGCACTGATGGCGGCACCTAATGCAAAAGCTGATATAAATACAAGTGGTAAAAATGCGTTCATGCCTGTTATAAAGAACGAGATTCCATCAACAATCCCAGCACCTATAAACAGCAGCCCATACCGGTTCACTTTTACCTTTGTCAAAACAAACCCCATCAAGAATGCACCTAGTGCCGTTGTGACTTTAATAAATGAATAGATAACTGGTCCACTATGTAAATCCTCTGTTAAATAAATAACAGACAATGCTTCCCATGGTGCGGCAGCAAAGTTCGAGCAGACACAAAAAATCGCCAATGGGAACAAAATATGGTGCCTTCTAACAAGTGAAAATCCCCGAATCAATCTTTTGCCGTATGATAACCCTTTTTTGGCTTTATCAATGATGATTTCTGTTTCATATGTAATGATTAATACGAGTAAAGCAGACAAGAGATAAAGAGGAATAATCACAAGCATTGTATATCCTACCCCTACAAACGCAATCATGACACCACAAACCGTGACCGTCACAAGCCTGACTACATGACTTGCTGATTGAATAGTTGCATTCGCTTTTTGTATGAGGTCCTCATGGACAAGCTTTGGAATAATTGATACAGACGCCGGTTCGTAGGAGCCACCAGTTGCCGAATGAAGCAGCATACAGCCAATAACAAGTGCTAATGGCGTGAAACCATAAAAGTAACTGACCACAATCACAAGGATTATCGCTCCTCTTGTTAAATCAGCAAAACACATCCAAAATTTCAATTGATGCGGCTTCATCATTGGGGTAATTAGCGGCCCAACAATGGCTTGCGGAACAAAGCTGACCGCAATAAAAAAGGCTGTTCCAATTGCCCCTTTTCCGCCTAGTACTAAAAGCCACAAGATGGTGTTGAAAGATAAACTATCACCTGTTATTTTGCACATTTTAGAAATAAATAAGTAAGTGAAATTCCTTTTCCACAGGCTTTGAGCACTCAATGATCGACATCTCCCTAAAACATATCCTTTTTTTTACATCCACACCTTTCACAATAGCTCACAAGGCGACCTTCGTCAATTGCCCTAACATTATTTTTATTGACAATAAGAAATTACTTCATGTTCAAATGTAAAAAGCACCTGACAGGTGCTTTTTAACACTTACATGCTTCCCATAACAACCGCTTTGTTTTCTCATAGATGGTGTCAAATTGATTCATGGAAAGAGGATTTTTTCCTAGGCCAAGCTCGACTGTATAGCCCTCATTGTGACATTGATAAATAAACCAATCGCGATAGCCTGCATAGCTGTCAAGATATTGAATCGATTTATAGCCGCTTACTTGTTCGAATCGTTTGACCGTTTCTTTTGAGATGGCTGGTTCATGACCAAGAAAGCCCCAGTATATCTCTTCTCCTTGTGTATGGAGAGCAACAAGCCTGTCAAAGCGTTTTCGTAATGCTAGATTTGCCATCGCTTTCGCTTCTGGTTCTGTTAGCGGCTGATACCCAGGAAAGCCTCGATTGGACGGAGCCTTAGTCTCATGACGGTAGTATTCGATCTCCCAATAAGCAGGAAATTGATTGTTCAAATCCACCCCTCGTATATTTGCTTTCCACTCCTGATAATCAGCATATCCATCATATAGCGGTGTGAATTCTTCACTGCTCAGACCAAGTGACTCTGGTCCATTTCGTACGAGGTCCACACCATCTGGATTCACCATTGGTACGATAGAGAGAGCTGTGGTTCGCAGAATATGAACGGCTTCATGATGCCTTGCTTGCACCGGGTCAGATGCAGCCAAACACAGCGATTTCAGCCATTTTATTAAAACAGACGTCGTGATCCATTCATTTGCATGAAAAGAGGCATTCAAATGAATAGAATGTAAATGCTGAACAGGCTCTGTTCGGATTTCATAAATAGGTGTATCAAGCACTGAATGACCTATTATGCTCATTTGAAGAAAAGGAAATGCGGCTTTCAAGTGGCTCAGCTCTTCTTCTAATTGAGCACTATCATATTCAAAGGTTCCATTGATCCAATCATCGGATTGCTGCAGCCTGTAAGGCGCAATAAATTTCTGCAGCTCACCTATGGAAGAAAATGAATGGATACCTTCCGGAAGTCGATATCCCGGTAAAAGGAGGTACTCATTGCTGATTTGATTGGATAAATGGAAAGCTGCATTTCCTATCCCTAACTGCTTTGCTACATTATCCTTTTCCTCTCCATCTAGCTGCCATTCAATTTTCCCAAACGACGTTGTCTTCATTTACATCCCTCCTCTCATACTATATGAGCCGGCAGACAAAAAAAGAAAACCTCTGCATTTAAAAATAACAGAGGTTTTCTCGTATGTTAGGACGCCTTTTTCAGCTGCGTTTCATCTTCTTTTTTGGATGGAGAATGGTCCGGGCTATTCCGGCCATAAAATCTAAGGAGATCACCATAGATGATTTGATCAGAGAATTGGAGCTCTTGCTTTGCCTTCTCTTCATAAGACTGACACACAGTCTCATCATCTCTTGGCTCACCCGTTTTTTTATTGTAGCAAACACCATCTGTGAACACACTGTCCTTCGTAATAAAACTGCCATCACGAAGCACGGTAAAATCATTCGTATCTTTCGATAAAAGATCATGGCCAAATTGAATTTGTTTACTTGTATCAATTCCTAATAGATTGAGTACAGTTGGGCGGAGATCGACCTGACCACCTACCGTATCAATTTCTTTTGGATGTTGATCCGTGATCCCTGGAATGTGTACAACAAACGGGACTTTTTGAAGCTGTACTTCTTCAAATGGCGTAATCTCTTTATTTAAAAATTGCCCCATAGCTTCGTTATGGTTTTCTGAAATTCCATAGTGATCCCCATATAAAACAAAGATGGAGTTTTCGTACAAACCTGTTTCCTTCATTTTTTCAAAGAAAATCTTCAGCGCCTCATCTTGATATCGCACTGTAGGAAAGAACTTGTTTAGCGTTTTGCTCTTAGAATCATATTCATCAATGAGCTTATCTTCTTCATCTAGATCAAACGGAAAGTGATTCGTTAATGTAATCAATCTCGTATAGAAAGGCTGCGGGATCGATTTCATCAATTCCGCTGACTGTTCGAAGAATGGACCATCTTTCAGCCCCCAGCCAACTGAATTTTCTTCATTTACATCAAATGATTTAATATCAAAAAACTTATCGTAGCCAAAGCTATCGTAGATCAGGTCACGGTTCCAGAAACTTTTGTTATTCGCATGAATGACAGAAGAATGGTACCCCTCATCCTTTAACAGCTCAGGTGTGGCTGTAAACTCATTGCTTGGATTTGTGAAGAACACAGCTCCTCTTCCAAGTGGATAGAGAGAGTTATCAACAATAAACTCTGAGTCAGATGTTTTCCCTTGACCTGTTTGATGATAGAAATTAGTAAAGTTGTAGCTTTTCTTGATTAATTTGTTTAAAAACGGGGTGATTTCTTTCCCGTTTAGTTTTTCATTGATCACGAAACTTTGTGTAGATTCAAGTGAGACAAGAATGACATTTCGTCCTTTTGCTTGACCAAACGTCTTTTCATTACGGTCGGTTTGATTTGCACTTACATAGTTTTCAATTTCTGTTAAGCTATTGCTGTCAGCAAGGGCTCGTTGAGCAGACTGTTTCGATTGCAGCACTCCATCATAAATATGGAAATTATATAAGCTAATATTTTTCACCAGCATCTCACGGTCAAAAGAGCGAGTGAGCAGTTCTGGTCTCTCTGTTTCAGCCAAACCAAGGTTAAAGAAGAAAGTCGCTGCCACAAATAAATAATAGGCTGCTCGTTCTTTTCGTGAAATGGTGATATCCGTTCTAAAGGAAGGCTGCTTTTTATAGAGCCACATTAAAATGATGATATCCACGAACATCAATAAATCGACTGGTTCAATTAAAGAGGTAATACTTGACCCGAGGTCACCCATATTGTTTGTTTGAAATAGGACGGGGATGGTTAAAAAGTCACTATAGAATCGGTAAAACACAATGTTAGCTAACAAAATAAATGTCAGAATAAAACTCGTCACGATGATATATCGATTGCGATTTTTTTCTTTCATAAATAAACCGATACCGAAGATAAACAAGATAAAGCTAAGCGGATTAATAAACAGGATAAACTCCTGCATGAAATTTTCTATTTTAATATTGAAGCTAGATTTATAGATAACATAGGTTTTGACCCACATGAGCAATGTCGCAATCAGTAAAAATGAAATCGCCTTTAATCTTTTCTTTCGCATTGTAACCTCCTTATGCTAAGCGAGCACTCAAGCTAGGGATACACCCTAATTATTGGTGCTTCTTCAAAAATAACTAAACTATATCTTATCCTGTATGTGCTGGAAAATCAATGTCTTTTTCCTCATGACAAACTTATGAATATGCTAAACATTTCATTTCATGCCCATCTATCGCTTTTTTTAATAAAAATGACATCATGATGACTTTTTTGTTTAAGACGACCATTTGTTTTTTGCCATCCATGCACCGCCGATGACTCCTGCATCGTTTCCGAGAGAGGCAATCACGACTTCGACATCATCAGCGCAAGGCGGAAATGCGTGATGCTTAACAACGCGTTCTACTTTACTGCGAAGGAGCTCACCTGCTTTTGAAACACCGCCGCCAATCACGATTTTTGTTGGGTTTAACGCACTGGCAAGATTCGCTAATACAAGCCCAAGATGAGTCGTCACCTCTTCTACAACACGCATGGCAAGATCATCTCCACTTTCAGCAGCCTTAAACACATCCTTTGCAGTCAGCGAAGTGAGCGTGCCAAGTGAAGATGTATGCTGCTCTGTTACTAATTTATCCTTTGCAAGCCGGACGATGCCAGTCGCAGATGCAATGGTTTCAATACAGCCTGTTCTCCCGCAATTACAAGGTGCTCCTTGGAATGGAACGGCACAAATATGGCCAATTTCTCCGCCAGCCCCTGTCTCACCTTGAACAACTTCACCATTTACAATAATGCCGCCGCCAACACCTGTGCCAAGTGTGACCATCAGGATGTTTTTTGCGCCATCGCCTGCACCCTTCCACATTTCACCGAGTGCAGCAATATTCGCATCATTTTCGATGACAGATGGAAGTCCTGTCTCTGCCTCTAGGTGATCTTTGAGTGGATAGTTTGTCCAGCCGAGATTCGTTGTTTTATAGACAATCCCAGATACTTTATCTACAGGCCCAGGTGCACCCATTCCAATCCCAATCAGCGCTGATTTGGGCATACTGATTTCGACTAATTTGTGGTCAATTGATTTGGCAATATCGACTGTGATCGTCTGCCCTGATTTATCCGTAGGAATCTCCCACTTATGCTGAATTTCACCATATAAGTTAATGAACGCAAGCTTAATTGTCGTACCGCCAAGATCAACTCCTACAAACCAATCCCCGATCATATGCCCTCCACCTTCACATTGTTTTTCGATTTAATTGGCTAGTTCCATTTGAAGAATCGTCATTGCGTTTGACCATTCTGTCCGGTCAATAATGCCCGATGTATACATTTCCTTCAGTTCATCTGCCATAAATTCTAATTCCACTTCACGATCTCCGAAATACACATAATTTCCAAATCTCATGAGCAGCTGCTGTACATCATATAACGTTTTCATTGTTTCCACCATTTCTTCTCATCAACAGATAGGATAAGCGTATTCATAAATGCGCTTTCAGTCAAGTCATTCAATGTGTTTGCGTGTTTTCAATATATTGTTTCAGCTTTAAAAATTGATCATTTTTTGGATCTTGGTCTAACCCTTTTTCTATTAGATCCTCTGCTTTCGCTGTCTCTCCTTTTTCTACGTACAACAACGATAGATGATACAGTTTATTTGGATCATCTGGATTTTTTTTAAGCGACTTTTGTAAAAATCCAATCGCTTTGTCAAGGTGGCCGAGCTGCGCTTCCGATAGAGCATATATATGGAGAGCCTCAGCTGATGCATCCTTTTGATGTACATATTTCTCTAGACGTTTACTTGCTTCGTTATAGTTCTTGTCATCAAATAAACTTGCTGCCTCACTTACTGCTGCCGCTTCCTTTTGATCGTCTGAATGAAACCCTGTATACAATCCAAAACCACCAATCAACAGTAGAACAACACTAGCAAGAAACATTTTGACAGGCTGCACCTGTTTAGGGAGCCGGACAGCTAAAGCAGCAAAAAAACCGCCAACCAGACCGCCAAGGTGCCCTGCGTTATCAATACCTGATACGGTAAAGCCGATCCCTAAATTGATGAGGATGATCACAATAATATTTGTCCCCATCGTCCGGAAGAAGAGCTTGCGGTTAGAAATTGCCAAATATAATAGTGCACCTAAGCATCCAAAGATCGCGCCTGATGCACCGGCTGCGATGGCCGTATTAAAGACAAAGCTCGCTATGGAACCAAAAATGCCGGAAATGAAATAGATGAGTAAAAATCTCCATGAGCCATAAATTTTCTCAACAGCCGCTCCGACAGACCAAAGAGCAAATGTATTAAAGAGTAAGTGCGTCAAGCCAATGTGCAAAAACATTGGTGTAATCAGGCGCCACCATTCTCCATCTAAAATCAGCCCATTATTTTTAGCACCAAACGCTGTCAAAGTTGCCGTATTGGTACTTCCGCCAAATAGTTCAAGTAAAAGAAACATCACCACTTGAACAGCGATGAACAGGTAGGTGAAAATCGGTCTGCCATTTTGAAAAACGGCCCGTTCTCGTTCACGCTGCTTTTCCTGATCATCAAATGCTTGAAGTACGCTCACTTTAAGCTGGATGACATCTTCAGCTGTGTCTCTTTTTGCCTCTTCTGCATCCACTGTCAGCGATGTATTGAGCCATTTTTGCAGCTCATTTACGTCATGTTGAAGAGTGTCTGCATTCAGTAATACAGGTGTAACTGTCACCTTTTGCTTTTTTTGCTGTTGACCGTTTAGGTCCTCCCAATCATCTACAGGGTAGTCAGCTGTAAATTGGAGCTGTAAGAGATGCAGAGAACGTTTACGCATGGCCTCTCTCAGCTGATCCATCCGATACGTCTGCTCTTCAATTTCTCGAACGATCTCCTGTTTAAAATTGACATCTTTTCTATATAGACGGATGAGATCATACCCTGAGTTTCGTGGTGCTTCAAAAAATATTTCATCTTCTGGATACGGACTTTGAATCATCTCGTACCCTTTTTGTCTTAATTCATCAACAACTCGCCAAAATAAACTATCTATGACATTCATTCATTCGCGCTCCATTTTTTACATTATTATAACAAGAATCGTTCATATCCGCATTTCTGAACAAAAAAATCCCGGCGTCTGCGGGATTAGAATGCTTGGCGAATAAATTTCGTCCGAAAATACGGGACTTTCATCAGCCACTTAATAAAAAAGTGACGCACTTGATTTTGACCTAAGATCAAATTCATCAGCCGATAACGATTTTGCACGAGAACGAATGCAAACAATGTGAACACAATGCTCCAAATCATTTTATTCATCATATTCCCTCCTATGTTCGTATCGTGGCTTAAATAGGATGTGTTTATGCATGAACCATCATTTTTATCGCTTACAATGCTTTCTGCTTTCACACTCTAATCCCTTGTTCTTTTGATTGAATATAATAGACCTCTTCACACTCTGGTTGATCATAAAAAACGTCAAATTGATGATGGTCGATTAAATCCTTGAACGTATGAGGCAGCTTATAATTCCGCTCTACCTCTTCCATCTTGTGAGGGAAGTAACTGTCGTATGGATTTGGTGTATGAATATATACAGCGTCTAAACCAGGGGCATGTTCGTGAATACAAATCCATGTTTGGTATGGCTTTTCAAAGCCTTCAAGCTGTTTTAACAGCCTATGATATAAAGCGATATGGGCCTTTGATATGCTCTCTTCTTATTTTTAAGCTATTTTCCCCGACCCCAAAAAAATCAAGGTGCGTATGCCAAAAATAAAACCATGAATCCTGATCGAGTTTTAGGTCACAAGTATTCACTTCCTCCCACATATTGCGGAAGTATCTTTTTTTTCCACGAAATTTTTTCAAAACGGACCTCCTATCAGCTAAAATGCCATGACCTTATGAAACAACAAAAAGCCCGTTCTTTGGACAATCAGCGGACTTTTACTTTTGATATAACGTGCCTTTTTCACTGACAATCATAGACACCGGTATGTCGTATGCTTCAGACGGCACATGCCTGATTTGCTGTAAAGACAGACAAAGTGCAATGGTTACCCCGTGATAGTCAGCTAAGTAGCGGTCATAATAGCCGCCCCCAAATCCAATCCGGTAGCCTTTTTGATCGAAGCATACCCCAGGCACAATGATTAAATCAATGGTTTCTTTATGTACAGCTGTTGATACTTGAGGGTCTGGTTCCAATAGCCCAAAGTAGCTGGTTGTCATCTTTGTTTCGAGTGTATATTCATAAAACATCATCTCTTTTGTTTTCGGAAAACAGGTAGGGATACATACTGTTTTTCCTTCTTCCCACGCTTTTTCAATTAGAGGCATTGTCGGTATCTCTTTTCCTCTAGACATCGTCAAAGCAATCGTTTTCGCCTGTTTCCATGCTGGCAGCTGCAATAAGTGTTCATGAAGTAAAGCCGTGCTGCGCTCAAATTCTTCAGCGCTTATTTGATCAAGCTTGGCTAATGTTTGAAGGCGAAGCTCCTTTTTCATACAGATCATCTCCCATCATAAAAAAACAGCAGGAAAATTCCCTGCTGCTTACTTTGTTTCACGATGTACAGTTTGTTTTTTATCACGTGAGCAATACTTTTTGAATTCAACGCGATCTGGATTGTTTCGCTTATTCTTTTTAGTAATATAGTTACGCTCACCGCATTCAGTGCAAGCTAGAGTAATATTTACGCGCATATTTTTCCCTCCAAACTAAAATCAATTCACATTCAGACCTAACTATAATACCACTTCTAGCTTAGGAATGCTAGAATGTTTTTTCACCAATTTCAATTTGAGTGCATTCACTTACATATCGCATGCTTATGTCATGAAAAATCGTCTGCTCCCCTATAAAACCTTATTCTTTGTCGTACTGTATACATGAGACTCCTCTTCTCCCCGCCGCTTTCATTTATTTTGACAGCGAAGCAAGGTTTTCATACCCGTTTTACATATAAAAAGAAAAAAGATGAAAAAAAGGTGATTTTCTTCAGCAATTCCTTTTGAAACTAGCTTTTTTATGGTATAAAAAAGAAGGGTCGAAAACTGTCTGAAACAATCTTGGAAGCCTTTTATGGCTTTCAGCATTAAAATATGAATAAAAGGTGATGAAACATGGAAATTGCAATTATCGGTTTGCTTGTTGTCAGTATTGTACTGATCGCATTCTCATATTTTCAAAGAGAGCCGATTAAAGAAGTCGAGCAGGAACTTGAAACACTTCAACTATCTGCAATGCAAGAAATCTATAAACTGAAAAAGAAAATGAAAGTGCTTGAAGAAGAATTACTTGAAACAAACATCGTCGTCCGCAAGCATTCAGAAATTGATCCATCCATCGCAAGACAGATCATTTCAAAGCACCAAAATGGCATGTCTCCTGAGGCCATTGCGCGCGCTGAGCATGTATCTGTAGAAGATGTCAACATGATCATTAAAGACAACGAGAGGGTGCTTGTATGACGAAAAAAAGCATCCAAACGTTTGCAGCAGGTATGATTCTTGCAACTGGGGTTCTTGCGATTGTCTTTTTCCTCACTGGGAAAGACGAGGCAGCAGCTGATACAACAACAAAAGAAACCCTCGCACAGAAAGTAACAGACACTGACGTGAAAAACTATTTAGACTCCAAAAAAGAAGTCACTGTCAGCCGCGAAACGTACCAGCAGCTTCTTGACTATAAGGAAAAAGCGCTGAAGGCAAATGAAGACGGAGATTCTAAGAGTGATCAACAAAAAGAGGACAAGCCTAAAGGCAAATCGATCAAATTTGTGATTAAAAACGGTATGAGTACAAGTGATGTTTCAGACATGCTTGAAAAGGACGGCATTATCAACTCGTCTAAAGACTTTAATGATTACGTAATTGACGCCGGCTACCATAAAGAAATTCGTGCAGGCAAGTTCAATTTAAAAACAGGAATGACGTTCAAACAGATTGTCAAAGCCTTAACAAAATAACAACAAAAACCCCCTGACGGCACTGACCTTCAGGGGGTTTTTCTTATCCAAATCGACCAGATATATAATCATTCGTTCTTTGATCGTTTGGCTCAGAAAACATCACATTCGTATCATTGACCTCAACAAGCTCCCCCATTAAGAAGAAGGCCGTTCGGTCTGATACCCGAGCCGCTTGCTGCATGTTATGCGTCACAATGGCAATCGTATATTTCTCTTTCAATTTCATAATCAATTCTTCAATCTTTAATGTTGAGACAGGATCAAGCGCTGATGTTGGTTCATCCATTAATAAGATGTCTGGGCTTGTAGCAATGGCTCTTGCGATACAAAGACGCTGCTGCTGACCGCCGGAAAGGCCTAGAGCGGGAGCACTTAATCGATCTTTCACTTCATCCCATAGGGCAACATCTCGAAGCGCTTTTTCCGCGATTTCTTTCAATTGCTGCTTGCTCTTTACTCCGTGAATTCTTGGTCCGTAAACGACATTATCAAAGATAGACTGAGGGAATGGATTCCCTTTTTGAAACACCATGCCGACATTTTTACGCAGCTCCACTAAATCAACACGGCCTTTTAAAATGTTGTCATCTTTATACATCATATCCCCGGTGATTTTCACACCTGGCACTGTTTTGACCATAAGATTTAACGTTTTAATAAACGTTGACTTCCCGCAGCCGGATGGGCCGATAATCGCTGTGACTTCATGTTCTCTAATCGCTAAGTCAATATGCTTCAATGCATGATGCTGTCCATACCAAAGATTCATATCATTCACACGAAACACTTCTTTTTTTGCTGCTTTAGTTGCTACTGCATTCATCAAATCCACCCGCCTTATCCAAATCGACCATTGATATAGTCTTCTGTTTTTTGCTGCGCAGGACGTGTAAAGATACGTTCTGTAGCATCATATTCTACTAGATCTCCGTTTAAGAAAAAGGCTGTACGATCTGATACACGGAGCGCTTGCTGCATGTTGTGTGTCACAATGACGATTGAATAATCATTTTTTAATTCGCCTAATAGCTCTTCAATTTTCGCATTTGAGATGGGGTCTAGGGCAGAAGCCGGTTCATCTAATAACAAGACACTAGGTTTCATCGCAAGTGTACGTGCAATACAAAGGCGCTGCTGCTGACCGCCTGACAATGACAAAGCAGATCGGTGCAGACGATCTTTGACCTCATCCCATAGAGCCGCCTTTGTTAAGCTTTCCTCAACCTCATCATCAAGCACAGATTTTCTTTTTTCCCCAGCATACTTTAACGCATGGGTGATGTTATTGTAGATCGATTTAGGAAATGGATTTGGTTTTTGGAAGACCATGCCGATTTCTCTTCTTAAATTCACCACATTAATACGGTCATCCAAAATATTTAATCCTTCGTACATGATCGCCCCTTCACTTCTCGCACCTGGAATTAAGTCGTTCATACGGTTAATACTGCGTAAAAAGGTAGACTTCCCGCAGCCGGATGGACCGATTAATGCGGTGATCGCATTCTTCTCAATCTCGAATGAAATGTGATTGACCGCTCTTTTTTCACCATAATAAATGCTTAAATCCTGCACCTGTAAAATCTGTTCCGCTTGAAGTGGAGCCTTTTTCGCTGCAATCTCTTTTTTTTCTGCTAGCATTTGAACCATATCCCCTTCACACCTCTCTCACATTATTTTGACGTAAGCTTTTTATGAATAAATGAACCAAGCCATCTAGCTGCTAAATTGAACAATAAGACTGAAAGCACAAGTACAGCTGATGCACCATTTGCAATGGCTTCTGCATCTGGAATGATTCCTTGTGTATTGACGTTCCATATATGAACGGCTAATGTTTCTGCCGGTCTAAACACATTCAGCGGTGACGTATCAGAAAAAGGACTCCAGTTTGTGAAATCAAGGCGCGGTGTGGAGAGACCTGCTGTAAAAAGAAGAGCAGCCGCCTCACCAAAGACTCTTCCTGATGCTAAAATCGCACCAGTGATAATAGACGGAAGCGCACCTGGAATAAGGACCGTTTTGACTGTGTGCCACTTCGTTACACCAAGCGCTAGTGATGCTTCCTTTTGATCCTTCGGTACAGAGCGCAGCGCATCTTCTGTCACCCTGACCATCACCGGCAAGTTAAACACAGTGAGCGCAAGAGCTCCTCCAATGATCGTATAGCCCCAGCCTGTTAAATTCACAAACATGAGTAAACCAAACATACCAATGACGATAGACGGAAGTGAAGACAGCACTTCAATACATGTACGAATAAAATCTGTGACTTTGTTTTGAGGTGCGTACTCTGCCATATACACTCCGCCGCCGACACCAAGCGGTACTGTAATCAGCATCGTAATAAACAAAATATAAAACGAGTTAAACAGCTGATCCCTGATGCCGCCGCCAGAGCCAATCGCACTTGAGCGGGTTGTCAAAAAGTCGAAATTTAATTCTTTTGCACCGTTGAAAATGATATAAGAAAACAAACCAACGAGAATCGCCGTAATAATGGCAGCACATAATCCAAATATAAATGTGGCAAAACGATCGGTCATTTTGCTATTCATTAAATCTTCCTCCTAGACGACAAGTATCTGATAATGAGTATGAACATAAATGATACAACTAGAAGGACAAGTCCCATTGACCAAAGTGTATTGTTCTCAACACTTCCATACGTTGTGTGACCCATGTTTAACGTAATAATGGTTGTTAATGTACCAGCTGTATCCATAATGCTCTCTGGTAAATTACGCGTGTTACCAATGACCATCTGTACAGCAAGGGCTTCTCCAAATGCTCTAGCCATGCCAAGAACGACCGCTGTCATTAATGTTGGCAGTGCTGCTGGCACAAGCACACGTCTAATCGTTTGCCATCTTGTTGCGCCTAATGCGTACGATCCCTCACGTAAACTTTTTGGTAGTGAACCCATTGCATCAGTCGCAATGGATGTAACGGTTGGCAGGATCATAATAGACAGGACAATCGTTCCTGCTAGCACGCTATGCCCTGAGCCGCTTGACTTGAAGTGTCCGATAAACGGCACCAATACTGTAAGACCTATGAATCCGTAAACAACGGATGGAATCCCTACAAGCAATTCAATGACTGGCTGGAGGATTTTACGTCCCCAAGCAGGTGCAATTTCTGTCATAAAGATTGCGCCTGCGATGCCTAGCGGCGCTGCAATGAGTGCCGATAGGAGCGTGACGGCGATTGATCCGAAGATAAAAGGAAATGCGCCGTACTGCGGGTTTTCTGCTGTTGGGTTCCAATTGATACTGGTTAAGAACTCAATTGGGCTTACACCATTTACAATGAAAGATTGTAAACCCTTAATGCCAAGGAAGATGGTAATGGCGATTGATACAGCAATCATTAAGAATGCGCAGAATCTCACCAAAATACTTCCTCTTACTTCATCCATTTGCCTATTTTTCTTCGAGCTGATCAGTCGATCGCTCGCTTCTGTATGTTCTATCTGCTTCATCTTTTTCTACACTCCTATGAATGTCATAAAAGGAAAAGTGAAAAGCTCCACTTTTCCTTCATCAGCAATTCAAGACCTCTTACTTATCTGTTTGTTTGCCTGTTGCGTCTCTTTCTACTTTCATATTAGAAACTGAGATGTAGCCTTGGTCTTTGACGATTTCTTTTTGTACTTCATCACTCATAAGGTAATCTAAGAATTGTTTTGCTAGACCATCTGGCTCACCTTTTGTATAAGAATGCTCGTATGCCCAAATTGTATATTTACCGCTTTCTACATTGCTTTCTTCCGGTTTCACACCATCAATGCTAAGCGGTGTAATTTTGTCATCTGTTAAATAAGAGAATGCAAGGTATCCAATCGCACCTGGTGTTTCTGCAATCAGTTTTTTCACTGTGTTTGAAGAATCTTCTGTGATTCCTTCTGCAGGTGTTGCACCATCAAGTGCATATTTCACAAATGTTGCACGAGTTCCTGAAGAGTCAGGTCTGTTCACAAGAGTGATTTTTTGGTCTTTCCCGCCAAGCTCTTTCCAGTTTTTGATTTTACCAGTGAAGATTTTTTTCAATTCGTCCTTTGTGATGTCTTTGACACCCACTTCAGGGTTTACAGCTGCGGCCATTCCAACAACTGCTACTTTGTGGTCTGTTAAAGCTTTTGCGTCGATTCCGTCTTTCTCTTCTGCGAATACATCTGAGTTACCAATTTGTACAGATCCTTCTGACACTTGAGAAAGTCCTGTTCCTGAACCGCCGGCTTGTACTTGAATATCGGCTTTTGGATGTTTATCCATGAATTTTTCTGCTGCCGCAAGAACTAAAGGCTGCATCGCAGATGATCCTGAGATGGTAATGGAACCTGATGCCTCATCTTTGTTTGAAGCATTTCCTTTACTGTCTTTTGAATCTCCGCTTGAGCTGCTGTTTCCGCATGCTGTGACGAATGCTAACAATGCGATAGTAAGGAAAGTAAGCAGCCATAATTTGTTCTTTTTCATTTCAAGAATACCCCCTGAATAATTTGTCCTACGAGTAATACATTAAAGGTTCTTTATTAATTTCGTTTAAATGGAATGTTAAGGTTTTGTAAATGTCGAAGTTTTGTAGAGATCTTGCGATGTTTTTTATGTATTTTGTCAATTTATCTCGAAAATTTTGAAGAAAACGTAAAAAAACGCCCACAAAAAGTGAGCGTTTTTACCTAGAAAAGGTCTAGTCATTTGTTTCTGCTTCATTTTCAATTTTATTTTTGTTCTTCGCTTGAGTATCATTGCTTTCCTGTTTTGATTTCAGCTCAAAGTACTTGTCTAGTACTTGTTCACCGATATCATTTGTAATTGGATAGCGCTGATTGTAGTCTTGATACACCCATGGTACAACGACGGAAATGGCCACTTCTGGATTATCAGCAGGCGCATACGCCACAAGTGTTGTGTTGTATGTTGGTGTGCCGCGTTTGCTTTTAATTGGGCCGTCATAGAATGATTGAGCGGTTCCTGTTTTGCCAGCTGGGTTATACTTTTTGTTGCCAAAGTTCGAGTAGGCTGTCCCTCTTGGGTTCTGCATGACAAGCTTGAACCCTTGCTGAACACGCTTGATCTCATCACTTGTCATGTCTAGTTTATTCAATACGTCTGGTTTGACGGATTCTGTTACAGCACCAATGCCGCGCTGCGGATCTGGCTCTCTCACTTCTTTAACAAGCTGCGGACGTAAACGATATCCGCCATTTGCAACCGTTGAAACGTATTGCGCCATTTGCAGCGGTGTAAACGTATCATACTGTCCAATTGCATAGTCAAGCAGGAGACCAGATTGTGTAGACGTTCCCCGGTAGCCTGTCGCTTCGTTTGGCAGGTCAATCCCTGTTTTGACACCAAGACCAAATTTACTAAAATTATAACGGAATGTATCAAAAGCTTTCGGATCGATTGGGAGCGGCTGGTTCTTACGATACTCCCCTTTTCCAACGGCAATCGCTGTTTTAAACATATACACGTTAGATGAACGCTCGAGTGCCGTTAAATCATTAATGAGTCCCATATTTTGATAGGATTTCTTAGGCGGTGACTGCGCGATATATAGCGGTTCATCGTACTGGGTACTTCCAATGTGAATCACGCCTGTTTTATAGCCTGTCAGTACAGTGGCCCCTTTTACGGCTGAGCCCATTGCATAGGATGATGTCATTGTTCCTAATGCATAGTCATCAAATTTGTATTTCCCGTTTTTGTTTGAAATCTGTTTCCCCGAAACGGAGAGAACTTCTCCATTTCTCGGGTCCATCATGACAACAAACGCACGATCGAGAAGCTCTGTCCCGCCTCTTTGTTTCGCACTTCTTAAGTTCTTTTCAATGATTTTTTCAACCGCTTTTTGCAGCTGAATATCAATGGTGAGCACAAGGTCTTTCCCGCTCTTTCCTTCTGTTAGCACTTTAGAGCTTGTCACATTGCCCTCTTTATCAGTTGTACTCTGCTCTTTTTCCTTTTGGCCTTGCAGGACATCTTCATATTGATATTCTAGATAGCTTTTTCCTACACGGTCATTTCGGCTGTAGCCGAGCGATAAATAATGTTCAAGAAGTGACTGCGGAAGTCCTTCATCACTTGAGGACACACTGCCGAGCATACTGCGAAGCAGTCCTTTATAAGGATAGCTGCGTGACCAGTCTGTTGTCACATCCACACCTGGCAGCTCGTCCAAATGCTCAGAGACGTAAGCAATTTCGCTTGGCTTCACATCATCATTTTTAATGAATTGAGGCGTAAGTGCATAGCCTGCATCCATTTGTCTTTTAATCGCAAGCACTTGTAAGTCTTTTTTCGTCAGTTGATTTAATTCCTTGTCCGTGATGCGTTTCAGCTGAAGCTCATATAATTTATCATCAGCGATCTTATCGTCACCCTTTAATTCCGATTCCTTTTGAACAAGCTTTTTCGCTTCGTTCGGATGCGTTAAGATCCAGAAATCTTTTTTGTCACGATCTGTGATTTTTTTCGTACTCACATGAATCATATCCGCTAATTTTGTAGCCACTTTGAGCCGCTCTTCTTGTGAAGTCGTCGAGGTTCTCGTATATGTAATGGCATTTAGCGCTTTATTGCTGACAATCGTATTATAGTTTCGATCGTAAATTTTCCCGCGCGGAGCAGCTGAGCTGACATTTACATCCTCTTGTTTTTCTGCCTGCTTTTTATAATCTTCTCCATTGACAATTTGTACAAATCCGAGTCTTACAACAACACCTGTAAAAATAATAAACGCAGCTAAAAATAGTAAATTCAGCCGGATTGGAAGTGTTTTGCGCCCTTCCTTCGCGTCTTTTTTGTTTTTCTTGTTTCTCATCACATCACCTTTTCTATCAAGAAAGAAATGGCACCCCTTTTTGTGTATAAAAGGTGCCATCATCATTTTAGCGGTTTTTCTATTATTTATCTAGAAATTTGATGTTCCATTGGTAAGAAATTTTACCTTTCTCCCTTAATAAGGTTCGTCTGAGAAACTGGCTTTTGACCGTCTGCCTCTTTCATATCAGCAGTTTTTTCTTTCAAATGAATATCTTTTACAAAGAAATAAATGAGGGTATGTCCCGCTCCAAGCACAACAAGAGATGCAGGTATCCCGAGCTCATCACCAAGTAAAGTGACAGACAGAAGAAACAACACAATGGAACAAATACGGCCAGCATTTAAAAACAGCTCTCTGACCACAATATATTCAATTCGGGCTTTCCTTGCATACCTTGCATGACCGATGACATCGTATGTTAAGGATACATATGGAACAAGCAGAAGCGGATATCCTATCGCGATGGCTACCGCATACATGAGAAGTGATACATAGGACAAGTGAAAGACGATTAAGAACAAGGCACCGTATAAAATCAGCCCGCCAAGCATAATGGCTTTCTTACGCCATTTTTTCTTAATCAAACGCGTAGCGAAGAAATAAGCGAAAAAGGCAACACCTGAGTTCACCAAACCAAATGTCCCAAGAGCAAGTTCACTGTTTGTTGCGATAAACACAAAGACACTGATTAAGAAGGCAAAGACCCCTTCACGAAGCCCTTGAAAAAAGTGAGCTGTTGTAATCTTACGCCAATTCTCGTCGGCATGGCGTTCTTTCCATATTTGCTTGATGATAAATTTTCCTTTTGACTGCCTTCTCTTAAGGAAAAAACTCATCACAACCGCTAATGAAAACAAAATTAGCGATAAAGTAAAAATCACTGTATAGCCCGTATCATCTGTTAATTGAGAAATGACAATACCCGCGATCAGTGGACCGATCATGCCAGCTGTAGAGGTGAGGACTCCTAGAAATCCATTAAAGAAATCTCTTGTTTCAGGCTCGGTGATCTCAAAGGTAAGTACGTTAAAAGCAAGCCAGTAAAAACCATAGCCGATCCCAAGGACACTCCCTAATAAAACAAGCCGCGCGGCCGCGTGCTCTCCTGCTATTAAGACAATTAAGTAAAAAGCGGCTAAGAAGATCACGCCGAAACGAAGGACAAACGCCCGGTCTATTTTTTTAGCGAGCCGGCCTGCGAATAAAAATGTAATGGGCTGAAGCACAACAATAGCCAGATTGTAAATCGCAAGATCCGTGAATTTCCCCGACTGTTTCCATAAATACACGTTTACAAACGTATTTGATAGCGCAATGGCAAGTGCATATAATCCGCCAATCGTGAGGAGGAGCATTAAATCTCTTGTAACATCCATGTCCCCGAACATTTTCTTTAATCTGCTCATATATTTCATTCTCCTTTTCTACACAATAGTCTGTCTCATCAAAAGGCAGATATGTAAAAAAAGGAGGGAAAATATAAAAAGACCTGCTTCTCTAAAGAGCAGGTCTTTTCAAATCAAATAATTTATTTAGCTTCGCTGTAAAGGCGAGCCACTTCATCCCAGTTCACAACATTCCAGAAAGCTGAAATGTAATCAGGACGACGGTTTTGGTAGTTTAGGTAGTAAGCATGCTCCCAAACGTCAAGTCCTAGAATTGGTGTTTTTCCTTCAGTTAAAGGAGAATCTTGGTTTGGCGTGCTTGTGATTTCAAGTTTGCCATTGTTCACAACAAGCCATGCCCAACCAGAACCAAAGCGTCCTGCAGCTGCTGCAGCGAAATCAGATTTGAATTTTTCAAATCCGCCTAATTCTTTTTCGATTGCATCTGCAAGTTCACCAGTTGGTACGCCGCCACCGTTTGGTGAAAGAAGCGTCCAGAATAATGAGTGGTTAGCATGTCCTCCGCCATTGTTACGTACAGCTGTACGGATGTTTTCTGGTACAGAGTTTAGGTTAGCCACTAGCTCTTCGATTGATTGATCTTCAAGAGCTGATACACCCTCGATTGCTTTGTTTAAGTTTGTTACGTATGTGTTGTGATGTTTTGTGTGGTGAATCGTCATTGTTTCCTTGTCGATATGTGGTTCTAATGCATCGTAAGCATATGGTAATTCTGGAAGTTTAAAAGCCATGGTTAAATTCCTCCTTAGAAATGTATGTACTGAAATGCTTCCTTAGGTCGTAAGCAAGCAATTCACCCTACTCAAAGAGTATCAAAAGAATTGGCTTGTTTCAATGTTATTGCTCATGATCTGAAACATTTCAGTGTTTATTTTGTATTTAGCCCTTTAGAAAAAGTTTTAAACGCCCTTTTTCTATTTATCGAAGGACATAAAATAAAAAGATGCCCAGCATCAGCGCTTGAATCAATCCTTTGGCAAATACACCTGATATAAATCCGATTAACGAGCCTAATCCTACTTTCACACTTGTCTTCACATCTTTTTGATGAACAAGGAGCTCTGCTATAACACTTCCGATAAATGGACCAATGATAATTCCTGCAATCGGAATCACAAAAGGACCGACTAATAACCCAATGGTGCTTCCCCAAATAGCTGCACGGCTGCCGCCAAAACGCTTGACCCCAATCAGGTTTGAGACATAATCTGCCGCAAATAATACTGCGGTAAATACGGCTTGAATGAGCCAAAACGTCAGTGTCAGCGGCTCGAAGCTGAAAAAGAAACCATATAGAATAAATCCGAGAACCATAAAAACCACGCTAGGGATAATAGGATAAACAAGTCCAACAAATGCAATGATAAATGCACAAATGATCAGAATCCAATACAGCACGTCCAAGTCACAGCCGCCTCCTTTTTATTTGCTGTATACATTATGCCTCATTCACACTATCTTAACCAGCAATGAAGGCCATACTTGTACTTGTTAGATAGACATTGATACAATATGAGAAATAGAAAAGAATGTAGGAAGTGAATTGATTGAACGTATTTAAACTATTGTTAAAAGGCATTTATTCACCAAAAGATATTGCTAAAGCACGGTTTACAGGGATTGGCAAAGCGATTTTATTCATTTTTATCCTTTCGATCATCGCAGCAGTTCCTCAGGGTTATCATATGAGTCAAGAGATCTCGAATGCGATGTCAGGATTTCAGCATGTGATCAAAAAAGATTTACCTGATTTCTCAATCGAAAAAGGAAAGCTTCAAGCGGATCAAAGTGAACCGATAGAAAAAGAAGAAAACGGCATTACGATCATTTTTGATCCTGCTGAAAAAATAAAAGCAAGTGAGCTTGAATCAAAGCAAACAGCCATCGCATTATTAAAAGAAAAAGCTGTGATTGCCATTGATGGTCAAATGACAGATATCCCGTATCAGCTGCTTGGTGGGACGCTGACAAAAGACGAACTCGCCCGCGTTACAAATCAGAATCAAGCGATTATTATCCCAGTCATCTGTGTGCTGCTATATCTATCAACTGCGGCTCTCATGTTCATTAGCGCAACTTTCCTTGCGATGCTTGGTACATTTATTAAACGCATGCAGCAAAAAGAGCTGTCCTTCCAAATGCTATGGAAGCTCTCTGCTTACTCACTCACATTAACAACAGTCTTTTTCGCCATCATGAGTGCATTAAACACGCCTGTTGCGAATTCATTTTTATTAAATTGGGTCATTAACTTTATCTTCTTATACCTTGTCGTAAAGGAAATACCCGCTAAACATAAACCACTTGTCAAAAATTAATTTAGTATATGAAAGCTCCCCCAACTTGGAGGAGCTTTTTATGTATGTGCGTGCTCTATGATTCATCCGGATGAATGATCGCAAACAAATATTGATCTTCCCACACGCCATTAATCTTCACTTTTTTACGATTGAGTCCCTCATTTTCAAAACCTGTCTTTTCAAGCACACGAATGGAGCCTATATTACTCGGCTTTACTCCAGCTTCAATACGATGCAGGTGCAGCTCATCAAAGGCATAATCGATGATTAAACGAATGGCCTCTGTCATATACCCTTTCCCGCCATGCTTTTCATCAAGTACATACCCTAGCCAAGCTCCTTCTACCGGACCTCTTACGACAGAACTTAATGAGATTGTCCCAATTAAGGCATCTGTTTCATTTAAGAAAATACCGTGCATGTAGGCTTCATCCCGTGCGCATCTTTCCACACTGCGCTGAATTCGTTCAATTTGACGAGATATCGTGAAAAAATCATCTTTGACCAAAGGTGTAAATTGCTGAAAATATGAGCGATTCTCAAGTTCAAGTGCGAGTAGTGATTGTGCATCATTTTCTGTTAGCGTTCTCACATATATATGCTGACTTATTTTCTTCATAAACTCTCCCCCCTGCTTTTATTTTATCATAATCGTGATAGAAGCTTGAAAAAGCACCACCGAGCGTAAATTCAATACAAGACTCACTAGAACTAACTAGAACCTCCCTTTCCAGCTTTTCTCCTCATGTTGGTTCTATCATTTCGGGACATGCATAGACTGAAGTAAACTCTTAAAAGCGGTGAGTGAAATGCGGCGTATTATTTTTTTGCTAATCAGTTTGTTTGTCCTCTTTATTATCTTTTTTGATTTAAAAAATGGCATCATTCCCGTTGAAGAAGGTCCAGCTGTCCCTGCAAATGCCTTTCAAACACCTGAGAAAAAAGCATATAAGAAGGTCACAGTGAAACAAGGTGAAACTGTCGTCTCTATCGTCCATACAAGCAAGCCACTTGATGAAGTCATTGAGGATTTTGAAGAGCTGAATCAAGGCGTCAAAGCAAACGAAATTCGGGCAGGCAGCACATATAAGTTTCCGGTATATAAGAGATAAAACGTTAATTCCTTGTCATTCATACAGAGAGACTGTTACAATATGAACTGTAAAACAAGACGTACATGGCAAATGATTGCTTGTACACTAAGGAGCGATTGACAAGTGAGTGAAGTCACACATCGTACTAAAACGCGTCCCGTCAAAGTGGGACCTTTAACTATAGGTGGAAATAATGAGGTTGTCATTCAAAGTATGGCAACAACCAAAACACATGATGTCGAAGCGACAGTAGCTGAAATTAAGCGTCTTGAAGAAGCAGGCTGTCAAATCGTGCGTGTCGCATGCCCAGACGAGCGTGCAGCAAATGCGATTGCAGACATAAAAAAACAAATCAACATCCCGCTTGTTGTCGATATTCATTTTGACTACAAGCTTGCACTGAAAGCGATTGAAGCAGGTGCAGACAAAATTCGAATCAACCCAGGAAACATCGGAAGACGAGAAAAAGTCGAAGCGGTTGTAAAAGCAGCAAAAGAAAAAGGCATTCCAATCCGTATTGGGGTAAACGCTGGTTCATTAGAGAAAAAAATTCTTGATAAATACGGCTACCCAACAGCAGATGGTATGGTCGAAAGTGCACTGCACCACATTAAAATTCTAGAAGATCTAGATTTTCATGATATCATCGTCAGCATGAAAGCATCTGATGTAAACCTAGCTATTGAGGCGTACGAAAAAGCAGCAAAAGCATTTGACTACCCTCTTCACCTTGGAATTACAGAATCAGGTACATTATTTGCAGGTACGGTTAAAAGTGCAGCTGGTCTCGGCGCTATCTTGAATATGGGGATTGGGAATACACTCCGCATTTCATTAAGTGCTGATCCAGTTGAGGAAGTAAAAGTAGCACGTGAACTGTTGAAATCATTTGGTCTTGCAGCAAATGCAGCCACACTGATCTCTTGCCCAACTTGTGGACGAATTGAAATTGACCTCATTAGCATTGCAAATGAAGTCGAAGAATATATCTCCACGATTAAAGCACCGATTAAAGTAGCTGTTCTTGGCTGTGCTGTAAACGGTCCAGGTGAAGCGCGTGAAGCTGATATCGGAATTGCCGGAGCTAGAGGCGAAGGCCTATTGTTCCGCAAAGGTGAAATTGTTCGTAAAGTGCCAGAAGAAACAATGGTCGAAGAACTGAAAAAAGAAATCGATAAAATTGCTGAAGAGCATTATGCAAAAATGGAAGCTGAAAAAGCAAAAGCCAACGCATAACAAAAAACGCCTGACGTCACTGTCAGGCGTTTTTCTGTTCTTGTTAAAAGAACGGGGTGATAAATATGCCAAGGATGACGGAAACAATTCCGATCCCGATTGACCATGCGCCAAGCGCATGTGCTCCTTTTCTTCTTGCAATATAACCAACGACGATTGCCGCTACTCCTAATAGCACCGGCAAGACAAATAACGAGATAATCGCAATCGCGAGTGCTGTATAGCCTATCCCCTTACTGCCTGAATCGTCACCTACTTGGTCACGTTCTCGTCTGTCTACTCGATCTCTTGAAGCCTGATATGGCTCTGCAATTTCAGCAGCTGTTTCCTCTAGATAGCCATCATCATTACTAAAGTGTGTGTCGATTTCACGATCATTTCTTCTGAAATCTTCGTCTCTTTCCATGATCAATTCCCCCTTTTGGTTAATAGAAAGGAGCTTTTTTAGTATGAGCAAAAATGTCTGTTTCATGTTTGCTAAAACTTGCTGGAATTGTGAATTGATTATGTTACACTTTAAGAGTATAAAAATGAGGAGTGTGGGCATGTTACGTTTAGGAATTGATATAGATGGCACAGTGACGGCGCAGGACACCTTTGTTCCCTATTTAAATGAGTCGTTCCAACGTGCCATGACACTAGATGATATGACAGAATATGATTTGACGAAGCTTTTAAATATTTCTCAAGAAGAGTTTTGGGGCTGGATGAATCAGCATGAGCCTATTATATATAAACAGGCAAAGCCCGCTAAGGACGCAAAAGAGATTCTTGATCAAATGAAACATCAACACAGGCTAATCTATATTACAGCGAGAAGGCAGCATCATGCGGATATCACCTACGAGTGGTTTCACAAACATCACGTGCACTATGATGACATTGAGCTGGTTGGCGGTCATCATAAGCTCGAAGCTGTTCAAAAGCACAAGATTGATGTGTTCTTCGAGGATCATCATGGGAATGCCACAATGATTGCAAAAGAGGCTGACATCCCGGTTATTCTTTTTAACTCCCCATATAATCAAATGCCCATTGACGACAGGATTATACGCGTCAACAACTGGCAGGAAGCATCTCAATGGATCAAACAATACGAGCAGCGTTTGGAAACTGCTTATTAATGTAGAAAAGCCGATACTCAAATGTATCGGCTCAGATTATTGACAAAGGGCTAAAATGATCATTATTTTAGCCCTTTGTCTTCTTTTCAGCGTGATAGAAAACCTTTAAAGTCTAGGAAGGACGGCTACTTTTGCGGAGCGAATTTGACATTCGTGAGCACCAGAGCGCAGGACTGCGGGCGAGTGCGAGGGTTTGTCTACATGCTGAAACCGATACGCTTAATGTATCGGCTTTTTGGATGGAACAAGCTGACCTTCTTCCATGAGAAAATGGTACAGTGCTCCCTTCATGCCTGCCTGATTCAAGTAGTAGCACGTTTCCAGCTTCACCTGAATGTTCTTCCACGCATGCAGTGTATGTAAATGTTTCTCAATGTTTGACAGCAAATCCTGTCTTGCACTTACGCCGCCGCCAATGAGAATTTTCTCTGGATTAAGGACAGTTGCTACATTGTAAATGCCAATGGCGATTCGCTTGTACCACTGATCCACTAGCTTTTCAATGGACGGATCATGCTTTGCCTTTTCAAAAATGTCTTGACCGTCTATTTGAGTACTTTGCGGAATTCCTTGCTTTTCTTTATAGCTGCGAATTAAACCAGCCGTTGAAGCACTGCTGTTAAGTGTTGTAAATTGTCCATTTTCTGTCTCTGTCAGCATCATGCCAAATTCACCGCCGCGAAAGGAAGCCCCTCGCACAAGCTGACCGCCAGCGAAAATACCACCGCCAACACCTGTGCCAAGCGTCATACAAATAAAGCTGTCACACTCTTTCGCATGGCCACTATATTTTTCTGCAAGAGCTGCACAGTTCGCATCATTTTCGACTTCAACACGAAGAAATGTTTTCGCTTCTAAAAGTGTTTTTATATTTTGACCATTTAAGGCGATGATGGCACCTGCAAATTCTGTATAACCTGTTTCACTGTCCACAAAGCCTGGAAGACTAATCGCGATTCCGCTAACATCCGACGTTCTCTGATATTGCTTGACCACATCCGCCATCGCTTCTAAAAACGGTTCAAGCTGCCGGCAGTTCGTTTCATAGTCACCGCTCGTGACAATCTCCCCATCCTGATCCATTAATCCATGTTTTGTTCTCGTCCCGCCTACATCGAACACGACATAATAAGCCACTTTCGACCCCTCCCTTTACTCCAAAAGACGCAAATTGCTTCAGTACCTTGTTCTCATTTTAATGAAACAGCCGCCCTTTGTAAAACGTTTTCAAAAAGACAAAAGAAAAAGCCAGCTCTGCGGCTGGCTTTTTTATGAGTCTATGAGTGAACTTCCTTCGGTTCGCAGGAAGGACACGTTCCGTATATTTCGAATTTATGTCCGCTAATGTGATAATCCTCTAGATCGGCGTCTAACTTGTCCATAGGGCAGGCATCGATCTCCTTTGTTTTACCGCATGTCAGACAAATAAAATGATGGTGGTGATGAGAAAAAGAGCATTTAAAACGAAAAAGCTTCTCCCCTGACAATTCCGTTGTTTCTAATATACCTAAGTCTTCATATAGCGACAGGTTTCGATAAATCGTATCAAAGCTAAGACCCGGGTAGTCTTCACTTAGTGCCGTCAGCACATTTTTAGCAGTCAAATATTTATCAGAATCAGAAAACAGTTGAAGCATGTCTTCACGTTTGCTTGTATACTTGTAGCCTTTTTCCTTTAATAAATCAAGCGCTTCTTGTACGTTCATGATGATTCCCCCTTTTGAATTTTCCAATAAAAATACATCCGATTAAAATCAAAATGGACAGCATCACAATGGTTCCGCCTGGCGCTAAATCTAGATAATAGCTTAAGATCAATCCCGCCAATACAGACAATTCACCGAACAAGATCGAAAGGAAGATTGCCTGTTTGAACCCTTTGGCAATGCGGATACTTGCCGCAACAGGAAGTGTCATGAGCGCAGAGACAAGTAGTGTACCTACGATACGCATCGATGCCGCAATGACAAGTGCAACAACTAAGATAAAAATAAAATGAATCCATTTCGCTGAAATACCAGAAGCCTTTGCATGCTCTTCATCAAAAGAAAGTAAAAACAATTCTTTATATAAAAGCACGACAACTAACACTACAACGAGTGAGATCCCAACAACAATCCAAAGATCTAATCTCGACACCGCACTGACACTTCCGAACAAATAACTAAACAAATCTGTATTAAAGCCATTCGCTAGTGAAATGAAGATGACGGAAATCCCGATACCGCCTGATAAAATAATAGGTATCGCAAGTTCCTGATAATGCTTATACACGGAACGCAGGCGTTCAATAAATAACGAACCGGCAACAGAAAACGCCATCCCTAAGTACAGCGGGCTCACCCCTGTCAAAAGGCCAAACTTTTTATCAAGGAATAAACTTGCTGCAATACCCGCAAGTGATACGTGACTGAGGGCATCTGCAATCAGCGAGAGCCTTCTCACGACGATAAATACACCAAGCAAGGGCGCAATAAAACCGATCAGCATTCCTGCGATAAACGCATTTTGTAAAAATTCATAATGAAAAAATGGAAATAGCATTATTCATGTCCCCCATGATGGTGATGATCGTGATGAATCACTTGAATGTCATGTCCGTAAAATTGAGATAACGCCTGATCATCCATTGAATCAAACGTTGCTGCATCTCCGTGGAAATGAAGTGTCTGATTTAAACAAGCCACATGGGTGACTTTATCAGAAACGGTGCCAACGTCGTGTGTGACGAGAATTAAAGACATTCCTTTTTCTTTGTTCAATGTTTCGAGCAGCCGATAAAAGCCCTCAACTGTCCGCTGGTCTACCCCAACCGTTGGTTCATCTAAAATAAGCAGCTTTGGCTGACTGACGAGCGCACGGGCAATAAAGGTACGCTGCTGCTGACCACCTGAAAGTTCCCCGATGTTTTGGTGCTTTAAATCTTGTATCCCAACTGAGCGAATGGCATCCTCAACTTGCCACTTGTCCTGCTTGCTCATTCGTTTGAATAAACCTATTTTCGCCGTCAATCCACTTGCGACGACCTCGTAAACAGAAGCAGGGAAACCTGTATTAAAACTATTCGCCTTTTGAGAAACAAATCCAATTTGATCCCAGTCTCTAAATTTTGAAGCAGGCGTGCCAAATAGTTTTAATTCACCTTGCTGTGGTTTAATGAGCCCAAGCAGGCATTTTAATAAGGTTGTTTTACCAGATCCATTCGGTCCAACAAGTGCTAGAAAGTTCCCTTCCTCTACTGTTAAATAAATGTGATCTATGACATTTCGCTGTCCATACGAGTACGAAATGTCCTTCATTTCAATAATTGGCTTTGCCATGAATCTTTCCACCTTTAATCAATATAAAAAGAATGATTACGATTTATACAACAAAAAGAAAATGGCTTTTGCCATTTTCTCTGTCCATACATACATTTCATTATATAAAAGAAAGATTAAAAAGTAAAATAAAAGCTAATGAATGGCTGTTTTGAACTTACCGCCTTTTGTTTCATGCGTATCCATAATCGTAATAAATGCTTGACTATCAATTTCAAATACAATGGATTTTAGCTTTGTGATTTCAAGTCTTGTGACAACGGCGTAGATGACATCTTTTTCTTCATCTGTATAACCGCCTTTCCCTCTCAGCTTTGTCGTTCCCCTGCCAAGTCGATGAAGAATCGCATCTGAAATCTCATCATAATAATCTGACACGATAATGACAGCTTTTGTTTCATCAAGCCCTTGAATGACAGCATCAATTGTTTTCATTGCCAAATAATATGTCATAACAGAATACATAGCCTGCTCTGGTCCGAAGACAAAGCCTGCCCAAATAAAAATGAACACATTGACGATCATGACAAACTCACCGACGGAGAATGGAATTTTTTTCGTTAGCAGAATGCCTAAGATCTCTGTTCCATCCATTGAACCTCCATTACGAATGACAAGTCCAACACCAAAACCAAGTAATAGCCCGCCAAATACAGTGGCTAAGATCGGCTGATTTGTAAATGCCTCTACATGATGAAGTGAAGATTCAATCACGGCTAAGCTGACAATCCCAATTACTGTGGAAACCAGAAAGGTTTTCCCAATATGTTTGTATCCTGATATCATAAATGGAATATTCAAAATGACAACAATCGTCGCAAAATTGATGAATGGGTTATCTGTAAAGAGATAATCCAAAATAAGCGAAATGCCGATGATGCCTCCATCGATAATATTGTTTGGCACTAAAAATAATTCAATGCTGACTGCTGCGCATGTAGCCCCTACCAGAATTAGGAAAATTCTAAATATAAAATGAGGCACTGATTCCTTTCTATGCTGTTTACTATTTGCCATACGGTCTCCCCTCTACACATCTTAAATTTTCAATGAACATTTTATTCACTTTACTATTTTATCATTTCACAGGGTAAAATAAAATTTTTTGCACATTTTCCGTTTTCGCCCATACATTGTTACAGAGGGGAGGAATGGAATTGATTTTAATTCAAAAAATTGTCCTGCAACGGCTCAATCAGATCACAGCAAATGATCTGTTAAGGTATGCGAAGCAGTATGGTGTCAGTTTAACGTCAAATCAAGCTGCTGAGGTGGCCAAACTCATGAATGGGAAAAACGTCAATATTTTTAATGATGCAGAGCGTAGCCGGCTTCTTAAGCAAGTAGAAGCGATTACATCTAAACAGACAGCTCAGACTGTCAATGATCTGTTTAATCAGTTTACAAGTTAAGCAAAAAAGGGCCGCATTTAGCGGCACCTCATGATGTTGTATGCTTTTTACTGATCTTTAATTTTATCTAGTAAGCCTTCGTCAAATTGCTTTTCTTTTAGCATCGCAATTTCGAATTTGTAAGGTGGCTTTTTGTTCTTTTTATCTTCACCTACATAAGGCGTTTCTAAGATTTTGGGCACATCTTGAAGCTGCGGATGATGCACAATATTGTTCAGTGCATCGAAGCCAATTTCACCAAAGCCGATATTTTCATGTCGGTCTTTTCTTGCGCCTTGTACGTTTTTACTGTCATTAATATGAAGAACCTTGATTCGGTCAATACCGACGATTCGATCAAATTCTTCTAACACCCCATCGAAGTCAGTCACAATCGGGTAACCAGCATCGTGTGTGTGACACGTATCAAAGCAGACAGAAAGTGCTTCGTTATGTGTCACTCCGTCGATAATTTGGGCAAGCTCTTCAAAGCTTCTTCCGCACTCTGATCCTTTGCCAGCCATTGTTTCAAGTGCAATTTGAACCTTTTGCCCTTTTACGATGACTTCGTTTAAACCTTCGATGATTTTTTGGATTCCTGCTTCTGGTCCTGCTCCGACATGTGCACCTGGGTGGAGAACAATCTGCCTCGCACCTAGCGCTTCTGTACGTTCAATCTCAGAGCGAAGGAAGTCCACACCAAGCTCAAACGTCGCTGGATTGACGGTGTTCCCAATATTAATAATATACGGTGCATGTACGACGATATCTGTCATACCATGCTCTTTCATATGCGCTTGTCCAGCTTCAATATTGAGATCTTCAATTTTTTTACGGCGCGTATTTTGCGGTGCACCAGTATAAATCATAAACGTATTCGAACCATAAGAGGCAGCTTCTTGACTCGCTGCAAGAAGCATATGTTTTCCGCTCATGGATACATGTGAACCAATCTTCAACAATGTTTCCCCCTACTTTCCATTACGCTTTGACTTTCTACGTTCCTGTCTTTTGATTTTGTCCATCTCACGTGTCATTTTCTTTTTATATCCAGGTTTGACGGCTTTCGGTTTTCTCACAAGACGCTTTGCTTTTTCCTCAATTTCATTAGGTGCTTTTTTACGTCTTTGACGCTTCAAGCGGTCATCTGCATCTCGCCATTCGCCATGAACAATGGTTTTGTTTTCAAACACAACGCCCATTTTCTCGATTTGAATGAGTGCATCCTCATCAGCAAGCTCATAAATAGTCATCGCAATTCCAGATGAACCAGCTCGAGCTGTTCTACCAACACGGTGAACATAAAAATCAAGATCAGATGGAAGTTCATAGTTGATCACATGGCTGACGCCTTTAATATCAATTCCGCGGGCTGCAAGATCAGATGCCACAATATAAGTGAACTCTAAATCATCAATTTGTTTCATCACTTTTTTACGTTCGCGCGGCGTTAATCCGCCATGAAGCACTCCAACTTTCATTCCTTTTTCTTGTAGGAATGATGCGATTTCATCGACGGTTGTTTTTGTATTGGCAAAAATGATACCTAAATAAGGCTGTACATTCGTCACCATTTCATGGAGCAATTTTAGCTTGTCACGCTGTTTAGATGGGACTAAAATATGCTGAATGTTTTCAGCTGTAATTCGTTTTGGTTCAACATGGGCATATTTTGGATTGTCCATATATTTTTTCAGGAACGGCTTTAGTTTTTCTGGAATCGTTGCTGAGAACACAAGCATTTGCAGCTGTTCTGGCATTTGTGAACCAATACGGTCCACATCTTCTAAAAATCCCATATCCAGCATTAAATCCGCTTCATCAATGACAAGAGATGTCGCTTTGTAAACGTTCAGCGCCTGCTCATGAATGAGGTCAGCAATACGTCCAGGTGTGCCGACAACCAAATGCGGCTGGTTTTTTAGCTTTTGAATGGATTTCTGCTTGTCCGTTCCACCAATGTAAAGCTTTGCTTTAATCTCTTCTTCTGGAGAGGCCTTCTTTAAGATTGTTTGGGCTTCTTTGAAAATTTGATTGGCTAATTCTCTTGTAGGTGCAGTAATCACAACTTGTACTTGCTCTTTGCTTGGATCAATTGAATGAATAAGCGGCAATAAGTACGCGTGGGTTTTTCCTGTTCCTGTTTGTGATTGACCAATCACGCTTTCTCCTTTTAACACAGCAGGGATGATTCTTTTTTGAATATCAGTTGGCTCATAAAAGCCCAGTTCATGAATAGCATCTATAATAAAAGACTTTAATTCATATGTCGTAAATTTTGTTTCGTTCATGTTTTCACTCCTTAAGGCAATGCCTTTTTGCTCATCTCCTCATTATAGCTGATTTTCAGCAAAAAAACCATGTCCGCTTTTCTTACAGGAAACCAATTGATGCTTCCTTGCATAACCTATGAAGAGAAAGAGAATGCAGTAAGGGAGGTACAAGTATGTTAGGGCAAAGGCCTATGGGCGATTTTCAGCCGCACCGTCCCTCACGCCGGCATCTTGGAAATGGCGGACAGCCCGGAATTTTTCAAAGGAGGCAGCAGGCTCCTATCGAACAGCCTTTTCAAGGGCAAGGCAATCAATTTCAGCAAATGATGCCTCGCTCCCCGTCTGTACAGGGAGGCGGTGTACGCGGAATGGGCGGAATTCCAGGAGGCGAAAGCCGTGCACTAGGCGGCGGAGCAGGAATGAAAGGCATGCTCGCTAAATTTCTTCCTGGCGCAGGGGGAGCAGGGGTTTCTGGAGGTGGTGCGGGATTACAAGGAATCCAGAGCTTTGCAAATCCTGCAACCCTTTCAAGCATGTTGGGAAATGTTCAAAAGGTGCTCGGAATGGCGCAGCAATTTACGCCAATGATTCAGCAATACGGTCCTTTAGTCAGAAATTTGCCTGCGATGATTAAGCTGTACAGCCAGCTTGGCAGTGCAGATGATGATGAAACAAGTACAGATGAAGAACCTAAAGAAATTGGCGAGGAAACAGAAGTGCAAAAAGAAGTTGCATCAGGAGATGATGAAATAGAAGAAAACGAAGAACCAGAGGACATCCTCGTCAAAAAAGCAGCTCCTCACACATCACCTGCTCCTGAAGCAAAACCGAAAAAAAGACCTGGCAGCTCTGTTCCAAAACTATATGTCTAGTGATCTTTTAACGGCGAAGTGTCCCCTGCGTATAACAATCTTTGATATATACGCTTACTTTGGCTATAATGGAAGCTAGAGAATGATAAAAAGCCGTTTTTTCACGGCTTTTTATATTGTTCTTCTCTAGCAGCACTTCCCTACAGGAGGACGAATAAATGAATGTAATTAAAATTTCGCCGCGTGGCTATTGCTATGGCGTTGTAGATGCAATGGTCATTGCTAAAAATGCCGCACTTGATAAAAACTTGCCACGCCCAATTTATATATTAGGTATGATTGTGCACAACAAGCACGTGACAGATGCCTTCGAAGAAGATGGGATCTACACACTGGACGGACCAAACCGCTTAGACATTTTAAAGCAGGTTGAAAGCGGAACAGTTATTTTCACTGCTCACGGCGTTTCACCTGAGGTTCGTCAAATTGCAGAAGAAAAAGGTCTTGTCGCCATTGATGCAACCTGTCCCGATGTAACGAAAACACATGAACTCATTTCAGAGAAAACAGCCGTTGGGTATGACATTATTTATATCGGAAAAAAAGGTCATCCTGAGCCAGAGGGAGCTGTCGGAGTAGCCCCTGACAAGGTGCATCTTGTCGAATCAGAAGCGGACATTGAGGCGCTCGATTTAACATCAGATAAATTGCTTATCACCAATCAGACGACGATGTCTCAGTGGGATGTCCACGATCTGATGGAGCTCATAAAAGAGAAATATCCTCACGTCGAGTACCACCAAGAAATTTGTCTTGCGACACAAGTACGTCAGGAAGCTGTATCTCAGCAAGCTGGTCAAGCCGATCTTACCATTGTTGTCGGCGATCCAAAAAGTAATAACTCCAATCGTCTGGCACAAGTGTCAATGGAGATTGCTGGAACGCAGGCTTACCGTATTGGTGACCTAAGTGAGCTCAAGCTGGAGTGGCTGCAAGGTGTAAATACCGTTGCCATTACTGCTGGCGCTTCTACACCAACCCCTATTACAAAAGAAGTTATCCGTTTCTTAGAAAACTACGAGCCGGATGATGAATCAACTTGGAAAATTGAACGATCGGTTCCTCTTTCGAAAATACTACCACGCGTGAAAACAAAGAAATAAAAAAACGTCAGAGCTTCTATGCTCTGACGTTTTTTGTTTACATAAATTGAAATGGATTTGTGTTTGATTCAGAAACAAAGAGCTGTACATCATACTTTTTCTCTGAACATAACGATTGAAGCTTCGCCTTTACGCCCTCTTTCATAATTTTTTCTGCATAATGCCCTGGGTCCACTACGTTCAGCCCGAGCATCATAGCATCATGGGCGACATGGAAATAAAGATCCCCTGTCACATACACATCAGCACCCATTCTTTTTGCTTGGTGAATGTATTTATTTCCGTCTCCGCCAAGCACAGCTACTTTTTTCACAACAGCGTCCTGATCACCTACAAAGCGAGCACCATTTACATCCAGCTTCGTCTTCACAAATCGCGCGAAGTCCCCAAGGGTCATAGGCTCTCTTAGCTCCCCTATACGGCCAAGCCCTTTTTGAATAGGAGGAAGGTCTGTCGTGTGTACACTATAAGCGACTTCTTCATAAGGATGTGCTTTGATCATTTCACGAATCACTTGTTTTTCAATACTTGCCGGAAAAATGGTTTCAATCCGTACTTCTTTAACAAATTCCAATTGACCGGTCTTACCAATGAACGGGTCCGCATCTTCTGATGGCAAAAAGCTGCCTGTCCCTTCATTTGAAAACACGCAATGGCTGTAGTTGCCAATATGGCCGGCGCCCGCATTTCCTAAAGCTGTACGGATGGCTTCCTCAAATTCCTGCGGGACATAGAGGGCAAGCTGTTTGATTTGATCTTCATATGTCGGGACTAACACTCTTGTTTCTTCAAGCTCTAAAGCCTCCGCAAGCAAGTCATTAACTCCTCCATCAGCCACATCTAAATTCGTATGTGCCACATATACTGCAATATCATGTTTGATGCATTTCTCAATGATCCGTCCAGCTGGCTGATCTGTCGCCACATGTTTTAACGGACGGAAGATTGGCGGATGGTGAGCAATAATGAGATCCACATTTTTTCCGATCGCCTCATCTACCACATTCTCTAGTACATCTAAGGTGATCATGACATTGTTTACCTTTTTATTTAACGTCCCAATTTGGAGACCGATTTTGTCACCTTCTATGGCATATGCCTTTGGTGAAAATTGTTCAAATAATTGGATGATTTCATGTCCGTTTACTGTTTTAGCCAACAGTCAAAACCTCCTTTAGAATCTTTATTTTTACATGCAGCTCTTCAAGGCGATCCTTGTTCTCTTCTGTTCGCGCTGCCTGCTGGATTTGACTTTCTATCTTCTCCATATGCTGAAGTTCTTGCATCCACTTGCGCCGGAAGACATCATTTTGCTCTTTCGCAAGAAACGGACCAACTAGCATGCCTGTTTCAATTGACATTCCTTCATAGGCTTTATCTTTGTCGCCTTTTTCGGCGATCATAATTTCGTATATTTTGCCATCCTCTTCTAAAATGACTTCATCCATCAAGTCATACCCCTCTTGATAGAGCCATAAACGAATGTGGTGAGCATGGATATTTGGCTGAAGAATAAGCCTTTCATGGCCTGTGAGCTTATGCTTTCCGTCATTTAAAATGCTTGCGATGAGTGCTCCGCCCATACCTGCAATCGTTACAGCATTCACTTCGCCCTTTTCAATGGCTTCAAGACCATTTCCTTTTCTGACCGAAATCTTGTCATCTAATTCAAGTCTATGTACTTGCTGCTTCGCTGATTGAAGCGGTCCTTCTGTAATTTCACCAGCAATCGCTTTTACTGCTTTTTGATGCAGGATCGCATAGCACGGCAAATAGGCATGATCTGAGCCGATATCAGCAAAGACAGCCTCATGTGGTAAAAAGTCTGCGACTCTTTTTAATCGTTTTGATAAATTCATTTCATTCATACGTATCACTACTTTTCTTTTATGTTCATTCTTGTCTATCTTATATAAATTAAAAGTCGTTTTCAAATGAAAAAAAGCTCTTCTGATGAAAAAGAGCTTTTTGTGTAAGATTATTTAATTTTAGACACCCATTCCGCCATTTCATCGAGCTTTTCATTTGGAATCAGCCCGCCTGGCATCCCATTGCCGCCTTCTTGAATTTTCTTCTTGATGTCGGCCACTTCAAGCTTGTCTCCAACACCTTTTAATGCAGGACCTGCACCGCCTTCATAGTTTTCCCCGTGACAACTCAGACAGTTTTGTTTATACAATTCTTCCGGCGTCGCATTTGCTGTTTCTTCTTGCTTTTGCTCCTCGCCTCCAGAGGCGATTTTGTCTTCATCTTTCAGCCCCTTCATTGATAAGAAAAAAGTGAGTCCAATCCCTAAAATGGCAATCAATAAAAATGGTATAAGTGGATTCCGTTTCATTTCTTTCATCCTCCCCTTTGTGAAAACCCCTTTAAGACTATACAAACAATTCTAATTCTACTTTAATTTTACAAAAAGTAAACGAATTATGATACAAAACTTTGGTCAAGTTCACAGATTAGACAAAAATGATGCAAAGATGAGAAATGAAGCCTTCAGCACATTTTGATGTATTTTTTATACATCTTTTCTCTAAGAACGTTGCAAATTCATTATTTATTCAGTAAAATATAATCAGATTGAAAAAAGCGTTTTCATTCTTGATGAAGAAAGAACGGATCTCTTTCAAGATCCGTCCAGTTTCTACTCTAAGAAGTTTTTTAATCGTTTACTTCTGCTTGGGTGTCTTAATTTACGCAGAGCTTTCGCTTCAATTTGGCGGATACGCTCTCTTGTGACGCCGAACACCTTTCCAACCTCTTCTAACGTACGTGTTCTTCCGTCATCTAGTCCGAAACGTAGTCTCAGTACATTTTCTTCACGGTCCGTTAACGTGTCTAATACATCTTCAAGCTGCTCTTTCAACAATTCGTATGCAGCATGGTCAGATGGAGATGTCGCCTCTTGGTCTTCAATAAAATCACCAAGGTGCGAGTCATCTTCTTCACCAATAGGTGTTTCTAAAGATACAGGCTCTTGCGCAATTTTAAGAATTTCTCTAACCTTTTCTGGCGTTAAATCCATGTCTTCAGCAATTTCCTCTGGCGTTGGTTCTCTGCCTAGGTCTTGCAGAAGCTGTCTTTGAACACGGATCAATTTATTAATGGTTTCCACCATATGAACCGGGATCCTGATTGTTCTTGCCTGATCGGCAATCGCACGCGTGATCGCCTGTCTAATCCACCAAGTCGCATATGTTGAGAATTTGTATCCTTTGCGGTAATCAAACTTCTCAACTGCCTTCATAAGACCCATGTTTCCTTCTTGAATCAAGTCTAGAAACAGCATACCACGACCGACGTAGCGTTTCGCGATGCTGACAACGAGACGAAGGTTTGCTTCCGCTAATCTTCTTTTTGATTCCTCATCGCCTTCTTCGATCTTTTGAGCATACGTAATTTCTTCTTTAGCAGATAACAAATTGACGCGTCCGATTTCTTTTAAGTACATACGAACAGGATCATTAATTTTGACACCTGGTGGTACGCTTAAATCATTCAGGTCAAATTCTTCTTCTGCTTTAGCCAGCTGCTGAACATTTGGGTCTTCTGTCTCTTCGTTTTCACTAATGAGCTCTACACCCTGTTCGCCTAAGTATTCATAGTATTCATCCATTTGGTCTGATTCAATTTCAAAGCTAGACATACGCTCTGCAATTTCTTCGTATGTTAAAACGCCCCGTTTTTTACCCGTTTCAGTGAGCTTATCTCTCACCTGTTCAAAGGTTAATTCAGTTTCGGTTTCGTGGGCTTGTTTATCAGCCATTATGGATCCCTCCTTCCAAAGCTTGCAACGAATTCTAAAGTAACTTGCGATTTGCTTCCGCCCTGCTTTTCTCTCTTTATCAAACAGATGAGCAAATAGGAATAAAATAAATAATGATGAAGGCAAGATGCTTGCGGTCTTATGCTCCTCCCGTAAAGGATTCATTGCCAGCCGTAAGTCTTGTCATAAATATTAGACGTATTACTTCAGCGAACGGTTCAACTGAATAATTTCTTTTGCAAGTGTTGCCGCTTTGAAGAAATCTTTTTGCCTCTCCGCTTCTGCACGTTCTAGTTCTTTTTCCTTTATCATTGACAAATTCCGATGATTCAACACTTTTTTTACATAATCACTTAATTCAGCTTCACTTAGTTCGTCTCCAACTTGAATCATGAATATATCCGTCAGAAGTTGATTGATGATATCATCTTCTATACGGTTCATCAGGTGCTGCGGCGTTGGTTCTTTGCCTTCTTCATACAAAGCATAAATGTACGTGGCCAGCGCCCTGTGAGAATCTATATTAAATTCAATCCCTACTCTGTCAAGTACTTTTCGGATCACGTCATCGCTTTTTAACATATGAGCAAGCAGCATTCGCTCTGCATTTTCATATGCTGGCCTCAGACGCTTTCTTCGTACCTGTGTTGACAGATGTGCACGCCGTTTTTCAAGCCCGTTTTCTTCCTGCGTGCTTTTGGCTTCTTGACGCTGCTGTTTTTCAAACAGCTCCAGTTGTTCCTTTAATGAATCAAGTGAGATCGAGAACTCTCCAGCAAGCTGTTTCATGTAAATCTCTTGTTCCAAGGAACCGTTTAATCGGCTAATTTCTCGGAGTACCTGCTTCATATAAGTAAGCCGGTCTCCTTCATCAGATAAATTCTTTCCCCTACGGAAAAAGTTCATCTTAAAAGTCATTAATGTCACACTTGCATCTATGATGTCATTCCTAAATTTCTCGCCACCATATTTACGAATGTAATCATCTGGATCAAGTCCATCTGGTATCATGGCAACGCGAACTTTACATCCTCTTTTTCCAAGCAAATCTGAAGCTTTCATGGTGGCTTCATAACCGGCCGTGTCAGAGTCATAGCAAAGGATGATCTCTTCTACGTTCCGTCTGAGAAGTTTTACGTGCTCTTCTGTTAGAGACGTACCCATTGTTGCAACACTTTCGCCGACACCTGATGTGACAGCTGAGATGACGTCAGCAAATCCTTCGAAAAGAACCGCCCGTTCGCGTTTTCGAATATGCATACGCGCGTCATGAAAGTGATAAAGCAGCTTACTTTTATGAAAAAGTGGCGTTTCAGGACTATTCATATACTTAGGCTGCTGATCACCAAGCGATCTTCCGGAAAAAGCGACGACTGTCCCATGATGATCATGAATGGGAAACATCACACGATCCCTAAAGCGGTCAAAAAAGCCTGTTCCGTTTTCACGTTGAATCAAAAGACCGGCCTTCTCCATCATCGCAGGATCAAACCCTCGTTTTTCTAAAAACTTGGTCACGAAATCCCAAGAGTTAAGAGCATATCCGATCTCAAACTTGGCAATTGTTTCATCTGTAAAGCCTCTCGCCCGTAAATAATCGAGTGCGTTTTGACCTTCCTTTGTATTTACCAGCAAATGGTGGTAAAATTTCTTAAGAAGCTCATGCGCTTCAATCATTTTATGATCTGCAGTGCCCTCTTGCTGTGAGGAGCTGATCTGAGCATTTGCTACATGATCAGGCAAATCAATATGGTACTTATCAGCAACATGTGAAACGGCTTCAATAAATGAGTAGCCTTCCATTTGTCTGAGGAACGAAAATACATTACCTCCTGCACCACAGCCAAAACAATGGAAGATTTGCTTATCTGCTGAAACAGAGAATGAAGGAGTATTTTCACCATGGAATGGACAAAGACCGAAGTAATTTCGACCTTGCTTTCTAAGCTGTACGTATTCTCCAATCACTTCGACAATGTCTGCGTTTTTTTGGATTTGCTCCAAAAGTTCATCTGGTATACGTTTGCTCATCCTAATAACACTCCGTCGTACATTATTCGCCTTTTAATTCAAAAATCCTTCATGATTCGACAGGATTTTTTGTAGTTGCGTAATAAATCGCTTTTTATCCTCTTCTAAAAGCTTTTTGGGACCTTTTCCATATACACCTTTTCTTCGCTGTTTACTGGAAACATGTCTGCGTTCCAAATCAAAATCAATTGTTTCGTTCGTGTACATCCGTCCTCTTTCAGACAGTACAATGACCTGTCTTGGAAGCAGTAATGAGGCAAGACCAATGTCTTGGGTGACGACAATATCATGCGCGGCAGCTGAGTTCGCAATGACTAAATCCGCTGCTTCCTTATGTGTATCTACAAACCGCCAATCTTCAAGTGGAGATCTTTTGGTTTGAAAATGCTCATATGAAGCAATGAATGTCACAGGTATTTGAAATTGAGATGCGACAGAAAGGATTTCGTCTTTTACAGGACAAGCATCTGCATCGACATAAATCGTCCTCTCTTGTTTATGTTCATTCAGGTGACTAATTCTCCATCCCTCCACCTTATTCCTGCTTTAGAGAAGCAAAAAGACCATACTTTTCCCCCATATAGCAAACAACAGTAAAACTCATTTTGTCGAAAAGTTATGTTCAGAATCACTTGACTTCTGCCAATATTAGTTTATTCGTTCTTGACTTAACTTAAACCTAAAATCAATCATTTTATCACAATTTTTTATTATAATACAAATGCAGCAAATATGCCATTGTTTTTGTTTACCCGTTTCCCACCATAGGAAAAACCCAGGAGGAGCATCCTGAGTTTATTCGGAACCTCTTTTGGTCAGCATTTGATGAATGACATTTGCCGTTTCTTCAACTGCTTTATTCGATACATCAACAACTTGACAGTTAATGCGGTCCACCACTTTTTCAAAATACTCTAGCTCTTCTTTAATCCGTTCAATGTTCGCATAAATCGCGCGATCATTTAAACCTAGAGATTTCAAACGCTCTTTACGAATATGATTTAGTTTGTCTGGACTGATTTTCAGACCGATACATTTCTTTGGATCAACTGAAAATAACTCCTCTGGCGGATCTACTTCAGGAACAATTGGAACGTTTGCTACCTTCAGCCGTTTATGCGCCAAGTATTGAGATAGTGGTGTCTTAGATGTGCGTGATACACCGATGAGCACAATATCAGCCTTTAGAATGCCTCTTGGGTCTCTGCCGTCATCATACTTCACTGCGAACTCAATGGCTTCAACCTTTTTAAAATAGTCCTCATCTAATTGACGTACACGCCCCGGCTCATGTTTCGCTTCATTTCCATAAGCAGTCTCCATTTTATCGATTAGTGGTCCGATGATGTCATAATAAACGACTCCGTTTGCTTCTGCTTCATCAATTAAGAATTGACGCATTTCTGGCACAACAAGAGTAAAGCAGACGATTCCGTTATCTGCTTTCGCCAGTGAAATGACTTCTTTAATCGTACCGACATCTTCTACATATGGGATTCTTCTGATATTTGAATGGTCTGATGAGCCGCCATCAAATTGGCTAAGTGCCGCTTTGACTACGAGCTCTGCCGTTTCTCCTACTGAATCTGATACCACAAAAATTACGCGATTACTCATAACATCCCCTCGCAGTCTTCTGTAATTAGATTATTTCATTCTCCGATAAATTAACAAGTATTTTCGTCATGTTTGTTTTCGTAATTCTGCCGACCACTTCAAAGCCTTTATCCGTATCTTTTATAACAGGAAGTGCGTCTATCTGCTTTTCAATCAAGTGCTTCGCCACACCCATAATGAAATCTTCCTTGCGGCAAACGGTGATGTTCGGCATTCTTGTCATAATAATATGGACAGGAATAGATGGAAGCTCCTGTTTTCCAATACTTGCGCGAAGGAGGTCTTTCCTTGACAACACGCCTGTTAAAATAGAGTGATCGTCCACAACGAATAATGTGCCCACATCTTCTAAAAACATCGTACAAATCGCATCATAAACTGAAACATTCTCATGTATCACCACTGGAATGGATTGAAAATCTTTCACTTGAAGTTTTTTCAGCTTATCTGCTAGAAGCTGCGTACCTGTTTTCCCTGTGAAAAAGTAGCCGACCCTTGGTCTTGCTTCTAAAAAGCCTGACATCGTTAATATGGCTAAATCCGGTCTGAGGGTCGCCCTAGTTAAGTTCAGCCGATCGGCGATATGCTCTCCAGTGATCGGACCATTCTCTTTGACAATCTGTAAAATCTGCTCTTGCCGTTTATTTAACTCGATTGTACTCACCACCTTTAAATAGAGAGAGCGAATCTTTACTTTATGTATATCATTTTCATAACTCATCATATTATAGCGCATCTTTGTCCGAATGAAACAAAAATCCACTCAAAAACCGTGAATTAAATGAGTAAAAAACGATTGCCCTTCAAAAAAGGCAACCGTTCTTAGGTATTTATTTTACAATTAAATTGTTCATATTCGCAAATGATTGAATGACTTTTGCTAGTTTGACCATTTGTGCCAAACGATTTCGTTTCAGCTTTTCATCATCTGCATGAACCATTGTGTGATCGAAATAATGAACAATCGGTGTTTTTAACGTATCAAGCGCATCAAGTGCTACGCTGTATTGCCCTGCTGCTACATATTCATTGACAGCTGTCTCTACTTGCTGATACGCCTCATATAGCTTTTGCTCATGCTCATTTTCAAACAGCTCAGGCTGAATTTCTGCGTCTTCCCCTTTTTTACTGATTGAAATGACGCGTCCTAATGCTTCTGCTGTTTCTTTGAAGCTCTCTTGTTTCACGCTCTCTTCAAGAACAGCTGCTTTTTTCACGACTGCATAAGGTTCAATATTTTCAACATCCAGTACTGCATCGACAACATCATGACGGATATGTTCTGCTTGGAGGACATATTTTAAACGGTGTGTTAAAAATTCAATGAGAGCCGTTTCATGTGCTGCTTCTACTTGAGCAAGTGCCAAAAGCTCTTTGAATGAAATGTTCCAATGACGATCAAGCAGAATTTGAACGATACCGCTCGCTTGTCTTCTTAGTCCATAAGGATCTTGAGAGCCCGTTGGAATGACATCAATTGAGAAGAAGGAACAAATAGAATCCAGCTTATCGGCTACTGCCACAATCGCACCAATTAAAGTGGAAGGCGCCTCATCACCAGCAAAGCGCGGCATATAGTGCTCATTGATGCTCTTTGCCACTTCTTCATGTTCGCCAAGTGCTTTTGCATATTTCTCGCCCATGATTCCTTGTAATTCTGGGAATTCATAGACCATTTGAGTCACAAGGTCAAACTTCGAAATACTTGCAGCTCTTGCCACACGCTCTGACGTTTCGTCATCTGCACCGACATGCGCTGCTAGACGCGTCGCAATGTCTGTCACTCTCTTTAGCTTGTCGCCAATTGTGCCAAGTTTCTCATGGAATACAACCTTATCAAGCTTCTTAATATTGTCTTCAATGACTAGTTTTTCGTCTTCTTTATAGAAGAAGGCAGCATCTGATAAACGTGCACGAAGTACTTTTTCGTTCCCTCTTGCGACATTTTCAAGCGCCTCACTGTTTCCATTTCTCACCGTAATGAAGTGAGGCAATAATTCCCCTTGCTCATTTTTCACAGGGAAATAGCGCTGATGCTCTTTCATTGTAGTTACCAATACTTCTTCCGGCAATGCAAGGAATTCTTCTTCAAAGGAACCAGATAGTACCGTTGGGTATTCTACAAGATTGTTGACCTCTTCTAGAAGCTCAGGATCAACAGGAATCACCCAACCTTTTTCTGAAGATAGAGCATTTAGCTGCTCGGTAATGGATTGTTTTCTTTTATCTGAATCTACAATGACAAATTGATCGCGCAATGTTTGCTCATAAGAAGCAGGCGAGTCGATGATGGCTGCCTTACCAAGGAAACGGTGTCCTCTTGTCTCGCGGCCGCTTTTCACCCCAGCAATGTGAGCAGGTACAATCTCCTCTCCAAATAAACAAACAATCCATTTAATCGGACGGATGTAGCGTAAATCTTTGCTCCCCCATCTCATGTTCTTTGGAAAACTTAATGAAGCGGCGATCTCACCTAATGCTGGCAGAAGGTCTTTGACTTGCTTTCCTTCTTGAAACTTCTGGACATGGACATAATCCACTCCTTTGATCTCTTTAAAATAGAGATCATCTGTTGAAGCACCTTGTCCGCGGGCAAAGCCTTCCGCTGCTTTTGTCCAATTGCCTTCCGCATCTTGCGCGATCTTTTTAGCCGGACCTTTTGCTTCTTCTTTGATGTCTTCTTGTTTTTCTGCGACACCTTTCACAAGTACAGCAAGACGTCTTGGTGAGTTAAATAGAGCAACATCTTCAAATGAAATGTTTTGCGCTTCAAACCACGCTTTTACTTTCTCGCCTAGCTGCTTTGTGCTTTCTGGCATGAAACGAGCCGGCATCTCTTCTAAGCCGATTTCGAGTAATACATCTTGTTTATTCATGAGAAGCCGCCTCCTCTTTTAGCATAGGGAATCCCAATTTTTCTCGTTCTTCATAATATGTTTTGGCTACTTTTCTTGCTAACTGGCGCACTCTTCCGATATAACCAGTTCGCTCAGTAACAGAAATTGCGCCCTTTGCATCGAGCAGGTTAAACGTATGAGAGCATTTGAGCACATAATCGTATGCCGGGTGAACAAGCCCTTTGTCCATTTGGCTATGCGCTTCTTTCTCATAGGTTGTAAATAAATCAAACAGCATGTCAGTATTAGATGTTTCAAATGTATATACAGAGTGCTCATATTCAGCCATTAAGAATAAATCTCTCACCGTGAATCCGTCTGTCCATTCAAGATCGAAGACATTTTCTTTGTCTTGGATGTAGGAAGCAAGACGTTCAATACCGTATGTGATTTCTACGGAAACGGGCTTACATTCTAAGCCGCCGACTTGCTGGAAATACGTGAATTGGGTGATTTCCATCCCATCAAGCCATACTTCCCAGCCTAGCCCTGCACAGCCCAGAGATGGGTTTTCCCAGTTGTCTTCTACAAAACGAATATCATGTTTCAGCGGGTCAATACCAAGCGCTTTCAAAGATTCAAGATACAGTTCTTGAATATTGTCAGGTGACGGCTTAATGATCACTTGGAATTGATGATGCTGATACAATCTATTTGGGTTTTCTCCATATCTGCCATCAGCCGGGCGTCTTGAAGGCTCTACATACGCTACCTTCCATGGCTCTGGACCAATGCTTCTGAGGAACGTGTATGGACTCATCGTTCCGGCACCTTTTTCTGTGTCATACGCCTGCATTAATACGCAGCCTTCATTTGACCAATGCTTTTGCAACGTCAAAATCATGTCTTGAATATTCAATGATCGCACCTCCATCTTTTCTACACCATCCGCTATGTATGGCGGGTGGGTCTAGAACCCCGTAAAAGAACACAAAAACTCCCGTCTCTATGCTCGCAAGGCTCCTTGCAAACATAGGGACGAGAGTTTTTCCCGCGGTTCCACCCTATTTGCTGGTATCGTAACATCCAGCCGCTTTGTTTTACGTTGCTCAAGAATGCCTTTCGTTACGCCTCCATCCTTAGCTCACACCGCCCTAAGGTCGCTTTTATGGATTCTGCGCAAGTACTTCTTTCTGTCAATGCAACATATTTTATCTTAGATGATCTTACAAAAAGTCATGGAAGATGTCAACTTTTGTTTTCCCCACCCATGAGCTTTTTCATGGATTCCATCTGATTCATGAATTTTTTTGATTTCAAATAAAGGCCTGAATACTCTTCATAGTAGTGATCGAGCACTTGACGAATTTCTTGTTTCGTCTGCGGTTTCACATCAACCTGACCGAGCCTTGATAAATCAAAATAATGAAATAAACGGAGCAGCCTTGCAGCTGCTGGAGATAAGGGCAGTTTATACGGATCTTTAGAAAAGCAATTTTGGCAAATAAAGCCGTTGTCTCTAATCGAGAAATGAAACTGCCCTTCTTTTTGACCACAGTGGACACATTGATCCAGTTCGGGCTTCATTCCCATCACTGATAACATTTTGACCTCTACGATAAATAAGATAATATCAGCATCTGTACCTTCATTCAGATGACGCAAAGATTGAAGCAGGAGCTCAAACAAATAAGGGTTTGGCTTTTTTTCTTCTGTGCCTTTATCGAGTAACTCTGTCATATATGCGGCATATGCGGTCAAGAATAAATCCTCCCGAATGGTTCGCATACTTTCAATCATTTCGCCTTGCTGGAGCGTTCCAAGTCCTGTTGATGATTGGATCAGGAAGGTTCCGTATAAAAACGGCTGGCTTATGGCTGACAGGCGGCTGTTTGATTTTTTTGCGCCTCTTGCCATCACACCAATTTTCCCATGTTCTCTAGTGAGCAGCGTGACAATTTTGTTTGTTTCGCCATAATCTGTTGTTCTAAGGACGATTCCTTCACTTTTAATGAGCATTTGTCTACACTCCGAGCATTGGAGGGGTCAAGAATTATAAGATTGGAAAATCAAATCGTGCTATCTCTTCTTCAAGTATATCGGGTCTTTCCAGGTTCTCCTTTTCTAACTCTTTGAAAAGCAGATACGTGTCAACGCTTCCTGTTTGTGAAAATACGTTCCATGTAAAATTCAACATAAAAACCCCACCTTTCTTTATTAGAAGCAGCAACGCTACATCCAACATATTAATTATATCTTGACCAAGCTACCTCCATTTCATGATAAACAATTTTTACTAATCGAACCGCACCATTGTCAGATTTTATGACAACAGCAACGATTTTTTAATATTCGTCTTCTCTAAATCCGAAATCACGAAGGTGAGTGGATTTATTACGCCAGTCCTTCTGAACCTTTACCCAAAGCTCCAGATACACTTTTGAACCGAGAAGTGCTTCAATATCTCTGCGCGCTTTTTGTCCCACTTCTTTTAATAAGCTGCCTCGTTTCCCAATAACAATCCCTTTTTGTGAATCACGTTCTACGACAATGGTCGCCGCCACATGGATCTTACCATTTTCATCTGGCTTAATGGATTCGATCGCCACTGCAATACTGTGCGGGATCTCTTCTCTTGTTAAATGCAGCACTTTTTCACGAATTAATTCAGAAATAATAAACCGCTCTGGATGATCTGTTACTTGATCTGCTGGATAAAATTGCGGGCCCTCAGGAAGATAACCTTCAACCTGCTGAAGAAGCGTGTCAATGTTGTTTCCTTCAAGAGCTGAAATTGGCACAATTTCCTTAAATGGATAACGTGTGCGGTATTCATCAATTAAAAGGAACAGCTCATCTGGGTGAATTTGGTCGATTTTGTTGACGACTAGGAATACCGGTGTAGATGTTTGCTTGAGTCGTTCAATGATGAATTCATCACCCTTGCCATAGCCTTCCTTTGCATTGATCATAAACAAGATCAGGTCGACTTCCTTCAGTGTATTTGTAGCCACTTTCATCATAAAATCACCAAGCTTATGCTTAGGTTTATGAATCCCTGGTGTATCGATAAAGATCGTTTGTGACGTGTTTGTTGTTAAGACACCTTGCACTTTGTTCCGTGTCGTTTGGGGCTTATCACTCATGATGGCGATCTTTTGTCCAATCACACGATTAAGAAAGGTTGATTTTCCTACATTTGGTCTTCCAATAATGGATACAAATCCTGATTTGAAGCTTTCGTTAGTCATTTAAATCCTCCGGTGAAAATGCGCCTGGCAATAGTTCGTTTACTGTTGTTTCGTATATTTGTCCTTTTAAGTTCGTTAGAATCACTGGCATGTCAGGTGCACATAGCTCTGAAATAACCTGTCTGCATGCGCCGCACGGCGAAACAGGCCGGTCTGTATCAGCTACTACCGCTAGCATTTGAAACGATGTGATGCCTTCTGAATAGGCTTTAAAAAGTGCTGTTCTTTCCGCACAATTACACATACCATATGCTGCATTTTCAATGTTGCAGCCGCCATACACTTTTCCATCGTTCGACAACAATGCTGCACCGACTTTGAATTTTGAATAGGGTACATATGCAAAATCTCTTGCTTTAACTGCTTCTGAAATCAACTCTTGTTTGTTCATTCCTAGTTCCCACTTTCAGAAGAAATGGACCCACTGTCACATTTATATTTTACATAATTCACGTGACATTTTCACGCCCATTTCTAAAAATGTTAATAAATAGTAATATTGTTCTATTGCATGATCTTCGGTAAGAAGATGATCAACCCAATCATAACCGAAATCGCGGCGTAAACGCAAACAGCGCCTGCTGCGGCGTCTTTCGCTTTCTCAGCAAGCGGATGCCTCTCTTCTGTCATCAGGTCCACTGTATGTTCAATGGCTGTATTGACAAGTTCAAGCGCAAACATCCCCCCGCATAAAAGCAAAACGATCATCCATTCGAATGGTTCAATGTGAAACCAAAAGCCGCAGATCACCACGATGATGGCTGCGACTGTGTGAAATCGAAAATTCCGTTCATTCAAGAAAGTTCGCCATATTCCTCTAAATGCATAATAAAAACTCCGAAAAAAACGGGCAAGCGGCCTTCTTTTCTTACGAAGATCTTGAAAGGCCATAATCATCCAAGATCTTTGTCTGTTTGGCGAACATTTCTTTTTCATCTTCCTCTGTCATATGATCAAACCCGAGCAAATGCAGGAATCCATGAATGGCGAGAAATCCAAGCTCTCTCATAAAGGAATGTCCATATTCCTCTGCCTGCTCTTTCGTACGGTCCACACTAATGATGATGTCACCGAGTACAGGCGGAATATCATCAGCACCAATGATTTCAATTTCCCCTTCTCCTTCTTCTTCGAGTGCAAAGGAGATCACATCCGTTGGTGCGTCTTTTCCGCGGTATTCTTTATTAATTTGATGAATCTCTTCATTCGAGACGATCGTCACTGATACCTCCGCTTGATCTTTGACCTCAAGGGCATCAGCAGCGAACTGAAGAAGCTTTTCCACTTCTTCAAGCTGCTCTTTTGATACTTGTCCTGTTTCATCTATTAAATCGATTAACAATGTCATTTACTTCACCTTCTGCTTCGGGGCATCTGGATATTCAATCCGAGAATGGAAAATCCCCTTTAATGTTGTACAAATCGTTTGACTAATAATATTTAACTCTTTAAATGTCAGATCACATTCGCTGAATTGCCCATCCTGCATTTTATCGGAAATAATGCCTTTGACGAGCTTTTCGATCCGCTCTGGATTTGGATTATGCATCGATCGTACCGCTGCTTCCACGCTGTCCGCTACTGAAATAATCGCCGCTTCTTTTGATTGCGGTTTTGGCCCAGGATAACGGAATTCTTCTTCTGTCACCTGATCATCACGCTCTTTTGCCTTATAGTAAAAGAACTTTAACAGCGACTTCCCGTGGTGCTGTTCGGCAATATCGACAAGCTCTTCAGGAAACTTTTTTTCTCTCAGCATATCAGCTCCATCTGTCGTATGGGCAATAATGATATTTTTACTTAGCTGAGGAGAAAGCTTGTCATGCGGATTATCAATGTTCATTTGGTTTTCGATAAAGTATTGCGGTCTTTTCGTTTTCCCAATGTCATGATAATAAGCGCCAACCCTTGCTAAAAGACCGTTTGCTCCGACTGCTTCACATGCAGCATCTGCTAAATTTGCCACCATGACACTATGATGATATGTACCTGGTGTCTCTGTTAAAATCTTTTTAAGGAGCGGATGGTTTGGGTTAGATAGTTCAATCAGCTTCATTGTTGAAAGAATGCCGAACATACTCTCAAACACTGGCATTAGACCAATGACCAAAATAGATGATGCAAACCCTGATACAATCGCCATCATAAGGTTCACACCGATTTCAAGTCCTGATGGTGAGGAGTTTTGAATCAGCGTTATGGATAGAACCACAAGGACATTCACCAAAGCGACCGAAAGCCCTGCCTGCAATATTTTTGAACGCGCATTATGCTTTCTCAAAAATAAAATGCCCGCCATCCCGCTCACAAGGTAATAAGCGCAGATCACATAGTTAAAGACGCCGGTTACTCCTTGATTAAACATCATACTGCCGCAAAGAGCAAATACAAGACCAGAGAAGATCGCTAGCCGCTCATTGATAAGCAGTTTGATCAGCATCGTGCCAAGCGCCACTGGCACCACATAACCTATCGTCGTATACTTCGTTTCCTGAAAGAGACTGAATACTTCCATGATAACTAAAATAATGGTAAAAATGAGCGAGTAGAGAAGCAACGACTTATTCTTATGAACAAGCGATTTTTTCCTCGATTCAAGTGAATGAATAATCGCTGCTAAGAATAGACCAATCAATATCATAAGACCGCTTACAGGCTTAATCAAATTGGAGCTATTTAAGAGCCCTGTCAGTTCTAATTTACGATACACTTCTCGGTCGATAAGTTCTCCTTCTTCGACTAAGATTTGCCCTTGCTTAATTTGAACCGGCTGAATATTATCAGCGGCTTCTTGCCTTTTCTTCTCTGTCGCCACTGGATCAAATACATAGTTTGGAATGATCGCAAATTCACCGATTTCTTTCGCTGCATTTAAGTATTTGGATGGAATTGAGTTATTTTCAAGCTCTGTTTTCACTTGTTTTTTCTCATCTTGTAATTTCGCTGCTGTGATTTCTTTACTCATCAGTGAATTCACCACTGTGATGATGGAATCCTTAGTAAAAGAGAGATTTTCGTCACTTGCCTGAAGCAGTGCTTTGATGGATTGGTCTGAAACAGCCTCCTGCATATCTGAAGTGAGTTTTTCTTTGACACGCTTGACCATTTCTTTATCTGATGGCGGATTTTCTTTTTCATCAGCTGCTTTCTTCTCTTCTTTAATGGCTTCGAAAAGGGAGGAGATGAGGTCAACACGATTGTCAGAATACGCTTTTTTGAGTGTATATTGATCCTCTACTTGATCTGTTGCTTCTTGCTTCTTTTCTTCTGTCGCTTCTTGATCATCGACGGTTGATGGTGAATAGATGGTCTGTTCGCTCACTGAAAATAAATCTAAGTCGAGCGATTCAGGCTTTACATGGAAGAAGAGCACCACGAATAGAATGGCTGCTAAACCAGCGTATAGCAAAACATTTAAATAACGTGAGCGCTCCATTTTCTGAGGTTCTTTTTTAGACAGCAGTCTTTTGCGCTTACTGTCTTTCTGATTCTTTCTCAAGGAAAGTACCTCCTTTTTTACTTTAAACCACGATCGAAACAAAATGACCCGATGAAGACGATCGGGTCACTAAGGTCATTTTTGCTTTTCGTATGCTCCGATGATCTTTGCCACAAGCGGGTGTCTGACCACATCTGTCTGGTCTAGCTCAATAAATGAGATGCCCTTGATCTCTGCAAGCATGTCCTTTGCAGCTGCAAGACCAGACTGCATGCCCTTCGGCAGGTCAATCTGTGTAATATCTCCTGTAATGACCATTTTAGAGCCAAACCCAAGTCTCGTCAAAAACATTTTCATTTGGGCAGGCGTTGTATTCTGCGCTTCATCTAAAATAACAAATGCATCATCGAGTGTCCGTCCTCTCATATAGGCAAGAGGCGCTATTTCAATCACACCGCGCTCGATTAAACGTTCCGTATGATCACTGCCAAGCACATCATGCAAGGCATCATATAGTGGTCTTAAATAAGGATCTACTTTTTCCTTTAGATCACCTGGTAAAAAGCCAAGACTTTCTCCTGCTTCAACAGCTGGTCTTGTCAGGATAATCCGTTTCACATGTCCATTTTTCAGTGCATGTACCGCGTTGACGACTGCCAAATACGTCTTCCCTGTTCCAGCTGGTCCAATTCCAAAGACCAAGTCATCTTTTTTCATTGCCGCAGCATATTCCCGCTGGCCAATGGTTTTTACTCTGATTGACTTTCCTTTTGCATTTTTCGTAATTTCATCTTCATACATATTTTCAAAATAATTGAGCTTGTCTTTTTGCGCCATTTTAATGGCATAGACGACATCCCGTTCAGAAATCTCAATTCCTTTTTGGATGAGATGTAAGAGAGATGTAATCAGACGGCTCGCTGTTTCTCTTGATGCTTCCTGACCAGAAACATACACCTTTTCTCCGCGCGTAATAATGGAGACATTCAGCTCGTTTTCCATCAGTTTCAGATAAGCATCTTGATTTCCAAATAAAGCAATCGCTTCGTTTGGGCTATCTAATTTTTGTTGAATTTCAAGTAAATGTTCTGTCATTCTCTAGTCTCCCTGAACAATAGGTGTTGGTTGAACAATATCTTCTATTACTTGGTAAAGGATGATTAACTTAACTTTACCATTCCCTGTTGCCTCGTGCAAAACTTTTTCACTTTTCACCTCTCCTGTTTGACCTAGCTTCTCTTCTAATTCTTTTTTACCCATTTTAATCCCTGCTTGAACCGCTTCTTTATTTGTGTATGTCCGGTTTATTTTTTCGCTTTCGCGTGTCGTTTCTTTTTCATAGGAAAATGGGAGCTGGAAGTTTAAGAAATGGAGTGGGTGAACTTCAGTTTCTGTTTTTGGCTGCTTAAAATCATCTTTTTTAAAGGAAAAGCCCCAAAATGGCATTGAACCTCCAAATGCGGAGAGCTTGTGCTTTGTCTTCATTTTACCCGTAAAGACATCAAAAGATGTTCGAAGAGGGACAGAAACTTCAGAACGATACCACGTTTCACCATAAATTTTCGCTTTAGCACCAACCGTTTTTTGCTGGTCTTCGCTGCCAATGAGGCCAGAGACGAGCATTTGTCCTTTCTTCACATGTTCATCAACTGCGGCAAGCGGCTCCCCTTTTTCCACATACATTCTCGTGATGACCGCCTTCTTCTTGGCCACAATATGCTGAGGACTCGTATATTTCTCTTTTTCCGGCTCATTTTTTTCCACAACTTTCATTTGAAATGTTGTACCGTTTAGTTCAACGCCAACCCATGTTATGCTTTGAATATTGGCGGTCAGTGATTTTTGAATTTTTTCAGGTGTTCCCATTAGAAACTGAAAACGGCCTTTTTGCACACCAATCTCGTCTAAATGCTTTCTCATCTGATGTTCAGTTTCTGGATTGGCTCCTTTAATATCAATTTTCCACACCATGTTTGAAAGTGCCAATATCGTCACTAGAAAGAACACAATCCCAAGGGTAAACCCAATATTCTTCCTTGACCATAGGAGAAGGAACGGAAATCCCTTCTTTTGATGAAATGAACATGTTACCTCATGATGTCTTTGTACTTTTCTGAAGGCATGTACATCTGATAAGCGAATAAATAAGCGCACGCTGTCTTGACGGCGGCTCACTTGAAACATTGTGATCCCCTGTCTCGTGCACTCATTGATGAGCCGCTCAATGCCGTTTCCCTTGATTTCCACTTCCACTCTGCCAATAAAATAGGCGAACCATTTATTCTTCACACTTCTCCCCTCCGTCAGTTAAGAATCAATATAACGGACCTCATCGATTTTCCCTTCTAATAAGATCTCTTCTGGCAAAATCGTTTTAATCACAAAATCTTTCCCTGAAATAATGCATTGTCCTTGTTTGAGCATCAGCCTTACCTCTTGATCACTGAAAAGCAAAAGCCCTTTATGATTCTCTATGTAAATGTGGAGTCTGCCAACCATCGTAATACGGGGAAGATCCATCATGACGTCTGGAGGGATTTCAAGTGTTCTTGTCAGCCATGCTTTAAGTCGATTTTTTCTTTTTCCCATTCAATTAGAACCCCTTCCCGCCCCATGTGTATGAGATCAAACTGAAAGATGGTGAGACTGATGAGAAAGTCTCTATATCATCCTATTCCTCAGCGGTTCAGATCATGCTAATGAATCCCGTAAAACAGCCGTTTCATCATTTTTACTGCGAGAAATCTCCATCAGGTCAAACAAAAAAAAGCCCCTTTATATGGGACTTTTTTGTTTATCTGTTATATGGCCGTTTCATCGTTCTGTGCGGCTTTTTCGCGCGCGGCTCTCCAAATACTTCTCCAAGGATCATCCCCTGAACAATTGTATCTTGGTTGAGCTTCTCAATGATCTTTGGCTTCACTTCGGCAGAAGCAGCCTTTGGCCTTGTCAGTTCTCTTTCAAGCGATTGGAATTCTCTATTCAGCTCGCTTTTTCTTTCTTCCATTTCGGCAAGTGTATCGGTATAGCGGTCCTGTAAGGATTGAGATGTTTTTTTCTTCATCCCGCCATGATCATGTACATCGCCGAAATCGTCCATCTGATCCGTCACGACTGGATCTGGACTTGTTTGTTTTGTTTGCTTTTGGGGCATCTGCTTACGCTGAGGAACTGGCTTGTTTTGCTGATTCTTTTGTTCGTTCTCCTCTTGTTTGCCGATTTTCCCAAAGACAGCAGAGATGATACCGATGATAATCGCAATTAGTAACGGATTTTCAAATAGAATGTCCATTGGGCTCCCTCCTTAAAGCGTGAGAGGATGCTTATTTGTTTTCATTATCAGATGGACCTTTTGTCATTTTACCAAATGAATCTCTCATGTCCGTATCAGCATCGATATTCTTAATATTCATGTAGTCCATGACTCCAATATTACCTTCACGTAATGCTTCAGCCATGGCAAGTGGTACTTCAGCCTCTGCTTCTACAACTTTCGCGCGCATTTCTTCAACTCTTGCACGCATTTCTTGCTCCTGGGCAACAGCCATTGCGCGGCGTTCTTCCGCTTTTGCCTGTGCAATGTTTTTATCTGCTTCTGCTTGGTCTGTTTGCAGAATTGCCCCGATGTTCTTACCGATATCCACATCTGCAATATCAATCGAGAGAATTTCAAACGCAGTACCTGAATCTAATCCTTTACCAAGAACCGTTTGAGAAATCATATCTGGGTTTTCTAGAACCTTTTTATGATTATTTGATGAACCGATTGTAGAGACAATCCCTTCACCTACACGAGCAATGATTGTTTCTTCCCCTGCACCACCGACAAGTCGTTCGATGTTTGCACGAACTGTAATACGTGCTTTTGCTTTTACTTCAATCCCGTCCATTGCCACACCAGAGATAAATGGTGTTTCAATGACTTTAGGGTTTACACTCATTTGTACAGCTTCAAGTACGTCACGGCCTGCTAGGTCGATCGCTGCACAGCGTGCAAAGTTCAATTCGATATTCGCACGTTGAGCCGCGATCAATGCATTTACAACACGGTCAACGTTACCACCTGCAAGGTAGTGACTTTCTAATTGGTTAATCGTCACATCAAGACCTGCTTTATGTGCTTTGATGAGCGGGTTGACCACTCGGTTTGGAATGACGCGGCGAAGTCTCATTCCTACAAGTGTAAAAATGCTTACCTTTACGCCAGCCGCTAGGGCAGAAATCCACAGCATCACCGGTACAAAGGTGAAGAAGATCGATAGAACGATCAGACCTGCTGCGATAATCACAAATAATAGTAAAGTAGATGGATCCATTTTATTCCTCCTATAAAATCAGTTATCTATACTTTCCTCACGACAATGCGTGAGCCTTCCGCTTTCACAATTTTTACTTGTTCATCCTTATCGATGAATGCACCTTCTGATACAACATCAATGCGCTCATCTCCAAATACTATTGTACCTGACGGACGAAGTGCGGTTGCTGTCACCGCGATTTGCCCAACAAGATCTTCTCTTGTTTCATTTGAGACATAACCGCTTTCCTTATTGGTTGAATCGGTTAAAATGAACTTTTTGAAAAATTTCATACGTTTCCCCAACACCTTTGTCAATATAATAACTGCTATGATTGAAACAGCAGTGGCAATCAAGATGGAAATCGCCATTTCTGTAAAGCTTCCAGCTGCTAAAAATAAGCTGACAACCACACAGATCAGTCCAATGACACCTACGATTCCCCCCGGCAAAAACAATTCGAGAATCATGAGCAATATCCCTGCTAAAAACAGGAACAACGTCTCATATCCTGCAAAACCAGCCACGAGATGACCATAAAAGAATAAAAGAAGCGCTGTCACTCCCATCGTGCCTGGAATCCCAAAACCAGGAGAATAGAGCTCAACAATTAACCCTAAGCTTGCGATGGATAAAAGGATTGGAATGACGATTGGGTGCGTGAGAAAGCGCGCAACCTTTTCAGCAAAGCTCACTTCATCGTATTGAACAGAAGCGTCGGCTAACTTCAGCTTCTGAAGCAAGTCATCCATATTTTTCGCTTCCCCTTCTGCATAACCGAATTGAAGCGCACGGTCTGTGTTGAAGGTGAGCAATTCTCCTTTTGGTGCACCAGCTTCTTTTGCGTCTATATCTACATCTGCCATTGCAAGTGCATACTTTGGATCACGCCCTTGCTTTTCGGCAGCGTCACTCATTTCAGCAAGCCATAGCGATTCAGATTTTTGGTCGGCAGCATTGCCTTCTCCATCAATGATCGCAGCAGCCCCCATCTTTCCATTTGGGGTCATATAAATATCGTCGGCATTTAGTGCAAGGAATGCCCCAGCAGAAAGCGCTCTATGATTCACAAAGGCTGTCACAGGAATATCAGACGCACGAATGGTATCTGCGATCTCAAGCGCCGCATCGACTGCACCACCTGGTGTATTGATCTCTAGAATGATATGTTTCGCTCGTTCGGACTTTGCCTGCTCAAATGATCGTTCAATAAATTGAGAAAGTCCTTTTTCTACTGTATCTTCAATTGGGATAACATGAACTTTTTGATTTACTGATTTCGCGGTCAATTGAACCCCTAATAATAAGCATATTATAAAACAACTGAAGAGAGCAATAGAAATTTTTATTTTTTTCATCTATTTGGTGATCCCTCCTCTCTATCTTCCATTTTACCGTTCCTTTACATACGTTACAAATGTATCATAGGTTTCATTTTTATATGACAGAATGATGAAGGTATAAAAAAAGTACCCTTCTAACAATAGAAGGATACTTTTTTATCGAGACAGCTGTTCGCTGACAAGTCTGTTAATGACAGCTCCATCAGCTTTACCTTTTACTTTTGGCATAATAGCGCTCATGACTTTACCCATATCAGTCTTCGATGATGCACCTGTTTCAGCGATCGTTTCTTTCACGATCGTTTGCAGTTCTTCTTCAGAAAGCTGTTCAGGTAAATAAACGTCTAAGATGTCAATCTCTTTTTGAACTTTATCTACTAAATCTAAGCGATTAGCTTTCGAAAATTCATGGAGGGAGTCTTTACGTTGCTTAATCTCGCGGGAAAGGACGGTTAGTTCCTCATCGCCGGTCAAACTGTCTTTCTTAAGCTTAATTGCTTCATTTTGGAGCGAAGCCTTAACCATCCGAATGACAACAAGCTTGTCTTTCTCACGGTTTTTCATAAAAAGCTTCATATCAGAATTTAATTGCTCAAGAAGACTCATAAAATCCACCCTCTTTAGAATTTACGTTTTCTAGCAGCTTCAGACTTTTTCTTGCGCTTTACGCTAGGCTTTTCATAAAATTCACGCTTTCTTGCTTCTTGCAATGTTCCAGTTTTGGATACACTGCGTTTAAAGCGACGAAGAGCATCTTCAAGCGATTCGTTTTTTCTAACGACCGTTTTTGACATTCTCTTTCCCTCCCTCCGAATACACCAATCGACTGCATTAAAAAAAGATATACATGCAAAACATGTACCTAGATATTATAATATAAGCCTAGTGCGAGGTCAACTAAGTGATTTGGAAATATATTTTCGTCATGAGCAGGTAGACAAGTCCATATATTCATTGGTAAGAGGAGGACTTTTCTATGATGGCGATCATTTATTTTTGTGCACTTATTTTCATTTTTTTATGGTCAATGGGTTTGCTGAGAAAAGGATTAATGGCGCTTGCGTCGTCTCGTATTGAGAAATCACTTCTTCTCTTTACAGATCATCCGGTAAAAGCATTCTTAGTCAGCATCGTATTTACAGGAATTCTTCAAAGCAGTTCAGCGTTTATGGTCATCGTGATTGGCTTTGTCAGTACAGGTATTCTCTCTTTTAAAAAATCCATTCCAATGATTCTTGGTACCAATATTGGCTCTACGTTTACAACAGAATTTATCGCCATTAAAATGGATGTTTTCATGTGGGTCTTAATCCTAGCTGGTCTGATATGCATGATGTTAGGCAAAAAATCTTTTAGGCATGCAGGAAAAAGTATATTTGGACTCGGTATGATCTTTTTTTGTATTCAAGGCTTTTCTAAAATTGCAGGTATGATGACAAGTCAGCCTGAGACACTGCGCTTTCTCGAAATGATGCAGCATTCTGACTGGACGGCGCTGCTTTCTGGCACTATTTTCACAGCGATTGTTCATTCGAGCTCCGTCTGTATCGGCATTTTAATGGGATTTATGAATGAAGGAACGGTTGGGCTTCAGGAAGGGATCAGCTTTGTGTTAGGGTCCAATATTGGGACTTGTATTACAGCCGTAATGGCTGCCATATCTGGCGGCTATGCAGCACGTCAAACGGCTTATGCACACGTTTTGTTTAATGTGCTCGGAGTGCTTTTATGTCTCCCATTTCTCGCCATGATGACAGAATTCGTCGCCCTTCTTGCAAACGCTCCAGCCCAGCAAATTGCGCACTTCAGCCTGCTGTTTAATGTGGCAAGCTCTTTGCTTTTCTTCCCATTCATCCGTCCATTTCACACATTGATTTTATGTCTGTTACCGAATCAATCAAAATAAAACACCGGCTTGCCCTTTGGCAGCCGGTGTTTTATTGATTATGAGGTCATTCTCACTTTGTCTGTTTGTACTTCATCGCTTATACGAACGAATTGTCCTTCGTTATAAGGATAACCCGCTTTCGTAATTTTCACTTTGACCAAACGGCCGATCATGTCCTCTGTTCCTTCAAAAACAACCTTCATATAGTTATCTGTATAGCCCACATAAAGATTGTGCTTTCCTTCTTGTTCTTTGAAGGATTCTTCCGGAATAATCTCTAGGACATCTCCTTCATAAGCTGATGCGTATTCTTTCGCAAGCTGGTCAGAAAGAGCGATCAAGCGGTGGACACGTTCGTTTTTCACATTTTCATCCACTTGATCTTCCATTCTTGCAGCTGGCGTACCTGTACGTTTGCTGTAAGGGAATACGTGCAGTTCAGAGAATTGATGGTCTTTGACAAAATTGTATGTTTCCAAAAACTCTTCTTCTGTTTCTCCAGGGAATCCTACAATCACATCAGAGGTGACAGCAAGACCTGGCAATGCTTTTTTCAGCTTTGTTAAACGCTCTGCAAAGAATTCCATCGTATATTTACGGCGCATTCTTTTCAGCACTGTATTAGAGCCAGATTGAAGCGGGATGTGAAGGTGTCTGACAATCTTATCTGACTGATCGAGCACTTCTATCACTTCATCTGTAATTTGACTTGCTTCGATAGATGAAATACGAATTCGTTTTAAGCCGCTGACACGTTTATCTAATTCTTTCAGAAGCTTTGCAAAGTTATAATCCTTTAAGTCTTCTCCGTATCCGCCTGTGTGAATACCTGTTAATACAATTTCTTTATAGCCGGCATCCACAAGTTGCTGCGCTTGGTTGATGACCTCTTCTGGATCACGAGAACGAAGAAGTCCGCGAGCCCAAGGAATAATGCAGAATGTACAGAAATTGTTACAGCCTTCTTGGATTTTTAATGACGCACGTGTTCTGTCTGTAAAAGCAGGAACATCGAGTTCTTCAAACACACGTGCTTTCATAATATTGCCAACCCCATTAATCGGCTGTCTTTCTCTGCGATATTCTTCAATGTAACCGAGTAATTTATGTCTGTCTTGTGTTCCCACGACAATATCAACACCAGGAATCGCCATGATTTCTGCTGGAGATGTTTGCGCATAACAGCCTGTTACACAAATGACACCATCCGGGTTATGACGAATGGCTCTTCTAATGACTTGGCGGCTTTTTTTATCGCCAGTATTCGTGACCGTACATGTATTAATGACATATACGTCTGCTTTTGATTCGTACTCTTTTCTTTCATAGCCTGCTTCTTTAAACAGCTGCCAGATCGCTTCTGTTTCATAGTGATTGACCTTACAGCCAAGTGTATGGAACGCTACTGTTCCCATCATGATTCACCTCTTAATAACTCTGTTTGATAAGATATAGCAGAAAGCGCGTAAAGAGGAGCTGTTTCTGTTCTTAAAATGCGTGGTCCGAGCCCGCAAATGACTGCACCAAGCGTTTCAAGCGCTTCAATCTCCTTTTCTGCCAAACCGCCTTCAGGGCCAAAAACCACTAGCAAGGTTTGTCCGCCTTTCATCTGTTGGAGCACAGTTTGAAAGCGGCTTTGCTCTCCTTCTTTCGATGATTCTTCGTATGCAACGACACATTTATCGAATTCACCAGCTAATTGAGTCAGCTCTTTAAATGTTGATACTGGATCAACACGAGGAATGATATTCCGGTAGGACTGTTCAGCTGCTTCTTTCGCGATTTTCTCCCAGCGCTCTCGTTTTTTATGTGACTTCTTTTGGTCAAGTTTTGTAATAGAACGAGCCGCTTGAAACGGGATAAATGCGCTTGCGCCAAGCTCTGTGCCTTTTTGGATAATCAGCTCAAGCTTATCTCCTTTTGGGAGACCGCTCGCAATTGTTACTCTTACCGGAAGCTCTCTGTCCTGATTTGTCCAGCCTTCAACGTGACAAATGACTTCTTCCTTTGTTATTGTATCAATTTTACTGAGCGCTTCAAAGCCGTCTGTCGTTAAGCAAAGGATTTCCTGCCCTGCTTTCATGCGCATGACGTTGGAAAGGTGATGTACATCTTCACCATTGATGACGATAGATCCCTTTGCAATCACTTCTTCTTTCGTGAGGTCGATAAAATATCGTTGCATACGTGTCCTGACACCTACTCGCTTTATTTTTTCGCTATAATGCTGACCCAATCTTCCATTGACAGCACTTCAACAATGTCAAAACCTGCTTCTTCTAATGCTGTTTTGACTTGTAATTTCTTTTGTCCAATGATGCCTGATGTAATGAAATAGCCGTCTTTCTTCAATAAGTCATAGGCTTGATCTGTAAAGCGCAAAATCACTTCTGCGAGAATGTTGGCAACGATCACATCTCGTTCACCTGAAATCCCATCAAGTAAGTTGTTTTGCTTGACCGTCACTTGTTCGCTTACACCATTTAGCTCAATGTTTTGCTTTGCACTTTCAACCGCAACGGTGTCGAGATCAAAGGCTTGAATGTCCTTTGCACCAACCATCGCTGCTGCCACACTTAAAATCCCAGAGCCTGTTCCAACATCAATCACCGTATCGTTTTCCTTCACATAGCGCTCAAGCGCCTGAATACAAAGAACGGTTGTTGGATGTGTCCCTGTTCCAAATGCCATTCCTGGGTCCATTTCAATAATCAGTTCATCAGAATGAACCGGTGTATATTCTTCCCATGTCGGAACGATGGTGAATTTTTCAGAGATTTTCACAGGATGATAGTATTTCTTCCATGCGGTGGCCCATTCTTCTTCATTTACTTCACAGATAGACAGCGTATTTCGTCCAAGGTCAATATCGTATAGAAGAAGATTGTTAATGGCTTCTTTGATCTCATCTACCGTTTCCATTAAAAAGCTGTTCATTGGAAGATAGGCTTTGACGATGACCCCTTCTTCAGGATAGTCATTCGGATCGAGCTGGTAGATCTCACCGTATACATTTTCACGTTCCTTGACTAAATCAAGCGGGTCCTCAATCACGACACCACTCGCACCTGCTTCATGCAAAATATTGGTGATTGGTTCCACCGCTTCATTTGTTGTATGGACGCTAATTTCTGACCACTTCAATACTACCAACTCCTTATCCGTCTTACTCGCCTTTAAATGCGCGTTTTACCTTATCGAAGAAGCTCATTTCTTGTTCGTCCGGTTTATTTCCGCTCACTTCAGCAAATTTTCTAATGATATCTTTTTGATTGTCCGTTAAATTTGTTGGTGTGACGACTCGTACAACGATATGCTGATCGCCTTGGCCATAGCCGCGTACATTTTTCACACCTTTTCCTTTGAGTCTAAACTTTGTGCCAGTTTGCGTGCCAGCAGGGACTTTTAATTTCACTTTACCGTGTAATGTCGGCACTTCAATTTCGTCACCTAATGCAGCCTGTGCAAAGGTTAACGGCATTTCGCAGTAAATATCATCTCCGTCACGTTCAAAGAATTCATGCGAACGCACATGGAACACAACAAATAGATCGCCTGGAGGTCCTCCATTTACACCTGGTTCCCCTTGACCAGACACTCTGAGCTGCTGACCATCGTCAACACCAGCTGGGATCGTCACATTGATTTTCTTACGCTTACGCACTTTACCAGAGCCGCCGCATGTAGAACATTTGTGATCGATTTGTTTTCCTGTTCCGCTACAGTAGTTACATACTCTGCGGTTGACCACTTTACCAAACGGAGTTGACTGCTCAACATTTAATTGACCAGAGCCGCCGCAATGTGAACAAGTCTTCGCTTCTGTCCCAGGCTTTGCCCCTGAACCATGACATGTTTCACATGATTCCTCGCGAGGGATTTCAATCGTTGCTTCTTTCCCAAATGCTGCTTCTTCAAATGAAAGCGTCATTGTATATTGCAAGTCTGCTCCTTGACGCGGTGCATTTGGATCTCTTCTTCTGGCTCCACCGCCAAAAATACTAGAGAAGATGTCATCAAAGCCGCCGAAGCCGCCAAAGTCTCCTTCTCCGCCAAAACCGCCGCCGCCAAAGCCTTGGTTTGGATCGGTATGACCGAACTGGTCATACTGCGAACGTTTTTGATCGTCAGAAAGGGTTTCATAGGCTTCTTTTACTTCTTTGAATTTCTCATCTGAGCCAGCTTCTTTATTAATATCAGGGTGATACTTTTTTGAAAGCTTGCGGTATGCCTTTTTGATCTCGTCTTTTGAGGCGCTCTTACTCACGCCAAGCACTTCATAGTAATCACGCTTACTCATCTCTTCACACTCCCGATTTTCTCACATAAGTACGATTGTATCATTTTGATTTGACCTTTTTCAATTGCTTTCATCGTTGGAAAGAAAAAAAGTCAAAGCCAAGAGATCCTGACTTTGACTTTCTGACGAATACGTTTCAGCAGTCTTTTTCAAAAGTAAAGGTGATTATTTTTTCTCTTGATCGTCGTTTACTTCTTCGTATTCTGCATCCACTACATTGTCATCTGCTTTTTGAGCACCTTCAGCGCCTTCTTGCTGAGCTTGTGCTTGTTTTGCAGCTTCTTCATAGAGCTTTGTCGTTAGTTCTTGAACGATTGTTTGCAGCTCATCTTTTTTCGCTTTGATGTCTTCAAGCTCGCCTTTTTCGATCGCAGCCTTTAGTGCATCTTTCGCGTCGTTTGCTTTCTTCACTTGCTCTTCATCGATTTTGCCTTCTAGATCTTTTAATGTTTTTTCAGTTGTAAACACTAATTGATCTGCTTCATTGCGCACTTCGATTTCTTCTTTTTTCTTCGCATCTGCTTCAGCATTTTCTTCTGCTTCTTTGACCATTTTTTCGATCTCATCATCAGAAAGACCTGAAGAAGATTTGATTGTGATGTTTTGCTCTTTGCCTGTACCCATATCTTTCGCACGTACGTTGACAATACCGTTTTTATCGATATCAAAAGATACTTCGATTTGTGGTACGCCGCGTGGTGCTGGCGGAATGTCAGTCAATTGGAAACGACCTAATGTTTTGTTGTCTGCTGCCATTGGGCGCTCACCTTGCAGGACATGGATGTCTACCGCTGTTTGGTTGTCAGCAGCCGTTGAGAATACTTGAGATTTGCTTGTTGGAATTGTTGTATTACGTTCAATCAGCTTTGTGAATACGCCGCCCATTGTTTCAATTCCTAAAGAAAGTGGTGTTACGTCAAGTAGAACAACGTCTTTGACATCTCCTGTGATGACTCCACCTTGAATCGCTGCACCAAGAGCAACCACTTCATCAGGGTTTACACCTTTATGAGGCTCTTTGCCTGTTTCTTTTTTGATTGCTTCTTGTACTGCAGGAATACGAGTTGATCCACCAACAAGGATGACTTTATCAATCTCGTTAGCAGATAAACCAGCATCTTTCAATGATTGACGTACAGGTGTCATTGTACGCTCTACAAGATCTGCTGAAAGCTCTTCGAATTTAGCACGTGTTAGCGTTAATTCAAGGTGAAGAGGACCTGCATCTCCAGCTGTGATAAATGGCAGTGAGATTTGTGTAGAAGATACACCAGAAAGATCTTTTTTCGCTTTTTCAGCAGCATCTTTTAAACGCTGAAGCGCCATTTTATCTTTTGAAAGGTCAATGCCATTTTCTTTTTTGAATTCAGCTACTAAGTGATCAATGATCACTTGGTCAAAATCGTCTCCACCTAGTCGGTTGTCCCCAGCAGTTGAGCGTACTTCAAAGACGCCGTCTCCAAGCTCAAGGACTGATACGTCAAATGTACCGCCGCCAAGGTCGTATACAAGAATCGTTTGATCTTCATCTGTTTTATCTAAACCATAAGCAAGTGCAGCTGCTGTTGGTTCGTTGATGATACGTTCTACTTCAAGACCAGCAATTTTACCAGCATCTTTTGTAGCTTGACGTTCTGCATCGTTGAAGTAAGCAGGAACTGTGATAACAGCTTTTGTTACTTCTTCGCCAAGGTAGCCTTCAGCGTAAGATTTAAGATGTTGAAGAATGATTGCAGAGATTTCCTGCGGTGTATAGTTCTTGCCTTCAACTTCTACTTTATAATCTGTACCCATATGTCTTTTAACAGACATGATTGTGTTCGGGTTTGTAATTGATTGGCGTTTCGCTACTTCACCCACTTGGCGCTCTCCATTTTTAAAAGCGACAACAGATGGTGTTGTACGTGCTCCTTCAGCGTTTGCAATGACTTTTGGCTCTCCGCCTTCAAGTACTGCAACACATGAGTTTGTTGTTCCTAAGTCAATCCCAATGATTTTACTCATAATCGATGACCTCCCATTATGTAGTTATTGATTTACTTTTACCATTGATGGACGAATAACTCGGTCTTTGAGTTTATAGCCCTTTTGCAATTCTTCTACTACGATGTTTGAATCGAAGTTTTCATCTTCAACTTGCATGACGGCTTGATGAAGGTTTGGATCGAACTCTTTGCCGACAGCTTCAATTGGTTCAACGCCTTCATTTTTCAACGCTTCTACCAGCTGGCGGTAAACCATTTGCATTCCTTCTAACAAGCTTTTCGCCTGCTCATTGTCTGGATCAATTCCAAGTGCTCTTTCAAAGTTGTCAAGAGCTGGGAGAAGATCGCTGACAACATGTTGAGAACGATATTTTTGCACGGTCTCCACTTCAGTTCGAGCACGGCGTTTATAGTTTTCAAAATCTGCTTGAACACGCAGAATCTTGTTTTCTTTTTCATCTAGAAGTTGCTGCAATTCATCGATTTTCTCTTGGAAGGCAGACTGTTCATCATGCGCTACTTCCTCAGTATCTGCTTGAACTGCTTCTTCTTGTGCTTCAACCTCTGCTTCTTGCTCAGGTGTCTGTTTTTCTTCTGACATTGTGTTCACCTCCCTCAAAAGATTCAAGAATACGAAGGGGCTGTACCCCTATCTTTTTATCACCCTACTCATCATACAAATTGGAAAGTGCGTTTGACAAGTCTTTTGATACATGATGCAAAAGACTAACGACTCGCCCGTAATCCATGCGGGTTGGTCCGATGACGGCAATGGAGCCGAGTGATTTTTGATCAATCGAATAAGTCGCTGTGATCAAACTGCAGTTCTCCATTGCTTCTAGATTGTTTTCCGAACCGATTTTAATGGTGATACCTTGCTGATTTGGATGAAACAGCTGCATGACATCATTCTTTTGCTCAATCAGCATCATGAGTGAGCGAATGCGGTCGATGTCATGAAATTCAGGCTGATTCAACATATTAATCTTCCCGCCAAAGAAAAGTTTTGATTCATTTTGTGTCGATGTAAATGTGTTGCCAAGCGCATCTAAAATGTGATCATAATCTTTTAAATGTGTGCGCAGAAGCATGACCACTTCTTTATACATCCTGTCCTTCAACTGATCCATTGGAACGCCAGCTAAGCGGCTATTCAAAATATTCATCAGCTTCTCAATATCGGAGACATCTAGATGCTCAGAGAAGGTAATGGTTTTGTTTTCAACATGTCCGCTGTCTGTAATCATGATTGCTACTGCTTTGTTTGGCTGAACGGGGACAAGCTGAATTTGCTTTAATCGATTTTCACTCAGCTTTGGACCAAGCACGATCGATGTATAGTTTGTGAGATCTGATAAAATTTCCGCCGATTTTTGAACTGTTTTTTCCAGCTCAAAAATTTTCTCCTGAAAAGCCGACTGGATAAGCACAAGATCTTTAGACGACAGTTTTCGCGGAGAGAGCAAATGATCTACATAATAACGATATCCTTTTTCTGAAGGAATTCTTCCTGATGAAGAATGAGTCTTTTCGATAAAACCAAGTTCCTCCAAATCAGCCATTTCGTTTCTAATCGTTGCAGAGCTGAATGTGATGTCCTCTTTTTTAGAAAGAGTCCTTGACCCAACTGGCTGCGCCGAACGAATAAAGTCATTAATGATGACTTGCAGAATCAAAAGCTGACGATTTGTTAACATCATCATCACCCCTGTTAGCACTCTCTTTCAACGAGTGCTAATTGTATAAACAAAATTACCAAACTCAAATTAAAATGTCAATTATAACTCACCGAGAAACGCTTGAAATACTTCATTTCCTAACAATTTCCCTTTTCTTGTTAAACGAATTCCAATGTCATCTTTTACAATGAGACCTTTTTCTTCTAATTCTTCAAGAACCGAGGGAAAGAGAGCTTCTGGTGAAGCACCATATTTGGCTTGGAAGTCGGCACTTTTCACCCCTTCGATTTTTCGGAGGCCTAAAAACATTTCTTCTTCTATCTGCTCTGTTTTTGTGACTTGATGAGTTTCTTTATATGGGAACCCAGTTTGCTCAATCAGTTCCAAGTAATGCTTCACTGGTCCTGCGTTCACATTTCGGATGCCATCTACATACCCGTGTGCCCCTGCACCGAAACCGAAGTAGTCTTCATTGCTCCAATAGGTCAGGTTATGCTGGCTTTCAAAGCCAGGTTTGGCGTAATTGCTGATTTCATATTGATGTAATCCATGGCGCTCCATTTCATCCATCACAAGCTCATACATTTCAGCCTCACGTTCTTGCGGCGGTAAATGCAGTTTTCCTTTTTGCATTAAGTTGTAAAACACCGTTTTCGGCTCCACAATCAGTGAGTAGACAGAATAATGCTCTGCTCCTAATGAGAAAGCTGTCTCAAGTGAATTCATGACATGATGCTTTTCTTGATGCGGCAAGCCAAACATGAGGTCAAGGCTTATGTTGTCAAATCCAACATCTCTTGCTCGCTCGAAAGACGTGAGAACATCTTTCTTTTGATGAACTCGTCCGATTTTTTTGAGTAAATCATCTTCAAAGGTTTGGACGCCAAAACTTAGCCGATTGACACCGGCTTCTTTTAACACATGCAGCTTCTCGAATGATAATTCATCTGGATTCGCTTCAACTGCAAATTCAACCAGGTTTTTTGCCGGCTTTAACACACGGTGAATACTGTTCATAAGCTGGTCTAGCTGGCTGACGGTCAATGATGTCGGAGTTCCGCCGCCAATAAAGATCGTCTTTAGTTCTTGTTCGCCCTTTTGCTCGATCGTGTGCTGCATCTCTTTTTCAAGAGCCGCTAAGTATTCATCGACTGGCTGCGTTTTAATGAAAAATTTATTGAAATCACAATAGTGGCAAATGTGCTCACAAAATGGAATGTGAATGTATGCTGCTTTCATTTGATGACACCTTCTTTACAGGTAAAGAGCCGCAGTTTATCGCTGCGGCACCTTTGTTTGTTTTCGACTATAAACGCCAAGGCTGACATTGTAAAGCAGGTTGCCTTGAGGAGGTTGTTATTTTTTCGGTGTGCTGTCGTCCATCTTCAGCACAGCCATAAATGCTTCTTGCGGAACTTCAACAGAGCCCACTTGTTTCATGCGCTTTTTCCCTTCTTTTTGCTTCTCAAGAAGCTTTCTTTTCCGGGAAATGTCTCCGCCATAACATTTAGCAAGTACGTTTTTACGCATCGCTTTAATGGTAGAACGAGCCACGATTTTTTGTCCAATCGCTGCTTGAACTGGTACTTCAAAATGCTGGCGTGGAATGAGTTCTTTCAGCTTTTCTACGATGATCTTGCCTCGTTCATAGGCGTAATCGCGGTGAACAATAAAGGAAAGGGCATCGATTTTTTCACCATTCAGCATGATGTCCATTTTCACTAGAGTAGACGGACGATAGCCAATCAACTCATAATCAAAGGACGCATAGCCTTTTGTGTTGGACTTGAGCATATCAAAGAATTCATACACGATCTCCGCCAAAGGAATTTCGTACACAATGCTCACTCGGTTTGCATCAAGGTATTGCATATCAATGAAATGTCCGCGCTTTCCTTGGCAAAGCTCCATGACAGAGCCTACATAGTCATTCGGCACCATCATTGTTGCTTTCACGTATGGTTCTTCAATTTTCTCAATCTTTTGCGGATCAGGCAGATTGGATGGGTTATCGACGATGATTTTTTCTCCGTCTGTCATATACACATCGTAAATAACACTTGGTGCTGTTGTAATGAGATCGATTTTAAATTCACGTTCAATCCGTTCTTGGATGATTTCCATATGAAGCATTCCAAGAAAGCCGCAGCGGAAACCGAAGCCAAGTGCTTGGGACGTCTCTGCCTCATATTGAAGTGAAGAATCATTTAATTCAAGCTTTTCTAGCGCTTCACGTAAGTCGTTATATTTCGCTGTGTCAATCGGATAAAGACCGCAGTAAACCATTGGGTTCAGCTTTCTGTATCCTGGCAGTGCTTCTTTCGCTGGGTTCTCCGCACTTGTGATCGTATCCCCCACACGTGTATCGCCAACATTTTTAATCGCTGCTATTAAGTAGCCAACATCTCCAACAGTGAGTTCATCTGTCGGCATGGCTTTTGGTGTGAATACGCCGACTTCAAGCACTTCAAATTCTTTGCCCGTCGCCATCATTTTGATTTTCTGACCTGGTCTGACGGTTCCTTCCACAATTCGTATGTACGCAATAACGCCGCGATACGCATCGTAGAGAGAATCAAATATAAGAGCTTGAAGCGGTGCTTCTGGGTCTCCAGCAGGTGCTGGCACTTTTTCGACGATTTGTTCTAAAATATCTTCGATCCCAATACCCGCCTTAGCAGAGGTGAGAACAGCTTCAGACGCATCCAACCCGATGACATCTTCAATTTCTTCTCTTACACGCTCAGGCTCTGCACTTGGCAGATCAATTTTATTGATAATCGGAAGAATTTCTAAGTTGTTATCAAGAGCCAAATAAACGTTCGCAAGTGTCTGTGCTTCAATTCCTTGTGCTGCATCTACTACGAGAATCGCACCTTCACAGGCAGCAAGGCTTCGAGATACTTCATAGGTGAAGTCGACATGCCCTGGTGTATCAATCAGGTGCATAATATATTCTTCTCCATCCTTCGCCTTATATTTCAGCTGGACAGAGTTTAATTTAATCGTTATGCCGCGTTCACGCTCTAAGTCCATGGAATCAAGTAATTGTTCTTTCATTTCTCGCTGCGTAATCGCCGCTGTTTTTTCTAAAATACGGTCGGCCAATGTGGATTTCCCATGGTCAATATGGGCGATAATGGAGAAATTCCGAATTCTTGATTGCCGTTCTAATCGTTTTTCTTTATCTGTCACAATCTATCACTCCTACTATAAAACGCGGGTTGCGCTAGGTTAGATTATATCAATAGGGCTGTAAAGATTCAATCGAAATCAAGAAAAGCCGCTCATTGATTAGCGGCTTTAGTCATATGGTGTTGATTTGTTTATTTCCCATTCACCCAATCATAAAGAGAACGAGCTGCATGTGTCATGCCATCAGACAACGCCTTCCCTGCCTTGGAGAAAGCATTAAAGCTCTCTATTTCCTCAAGCTGCTTTTGTTTTTCGGCAAGATCCTTTTCTGTAACAGCTGTTCCTAAGATAGAGGCTTCTCGTTCTTCGTCATCGTTCATTTGGATGGAGAAAGCGCCTTTTAATTGCGGGTCATGGTAACCCTTCATTTGCAGCATGCCATTATTTGCCTGCTGCATTCCTAAAAAGACGCCAAATAGCAAGACCAGTCCTAAAATAATGGTTTTTCCAATAAATGATCCCATGCACCGTCACCACCTTAAGAGCGTTTTTTCTCATCCTTTGCTTTGCCGTTTACTTTTTCCGCATCCCAGAATATATCACTGAAGACATCAGCTGCTGCATTGGATGCATTTTTCAATTCTTCCATATTATTATCCACTCCGCCAAATTCTAAAAGAAGGGCTTTGTCGGATAAATCTTGATTATAAATTCCATTATCACCAATTTCGCCTTTGGCAAACACACCGACACTGAGCCCTTTATATTTTTTCTCCATCAAATGGTGGAACTCCGTCGCAAGCTTAAGGTTTTTCTCATAGCTTTGATTCTTCTTCCCCACAACAAACGCAATTCTCGCATATTTCTTTCCTTTGATCTCGACAGTGGTGTCTTTCTTTCTTCTTGAATCACGGTGGATATCAATTAAATATTCGAGGTCATCATTTTTCGCTAAGGCTTCTTTTACGACCAGTCTTGATTCATTATAAGACTGGGGATACTTTAACCCTTTTTGGAGAAGCCGTTTTTCAACTTCTGTTTTGTCAACCGTATTCCCGATTCCTTGCTGATCAAGCGCCTTTCCGAACATGTCGCCGACAAGGGTGACATTCACTTTTGAGTGCCGTGCATTGTTTGGATTCGTTTCTCCTTTTAAAAATGGTAAATATGATTCCGTATTATGTGTGTGGTAAATGTACACAGCTTTTCGTTTTCCTGTCGACCGGTCCGGCTCTTTCGCAGGCTTTTTTGGCACATCTTTGTCGAGCTTGTCCAGCTCTGCTAAATTTGCTTCTTTTTCATCTTGGATGACTTCACTTGGTGGCGGCGATTCCATTGGCATGTTGGTATAGTCTGTTCCTTCACCCGCTAAGATGATTTTTGTATCAAAATGTTCAAAGCCTGGAAGTTCTCTCCCTAGAAAACTACGCGGGTCTTCTAAATTGATACTGGTCGCAAGCTTGAGTGACAGTCCAGAGAAATGAAACCCTTTTTGATCTTTCGGGACGGCTGAGGCGAAATATTGGTTTTCCATGCCCATTAATGTGGCGAAAAACGCCCCGGAAAGCTCATCTGCTACACCATATAGCGAGGCTTGTGGCCTCAGCTCCGGCTTTAAAGATGTTAACGCCCCTGACATCACAAACACTACAACAAGCGAGGCTATAAATAAGAAAATGCTTTTCACTACTTTTGTTCCATTAATCGCAACGACCAACTGTCGAGGACGGCGGGGTCTTTTTTTCATGATTTACTCCCTCCAGCACGCTTTCTAGTAATTACACTATGAGCGAGCTAGAGAAAGTAGAACTAATTAATGATTATAAGAACCCATGTTATCTTGAGAGATTTTTTGATGAAGCGCTGTGTTTAATCCATTGGCGAGCACATTTGCCATATCATCAATGAATGTATCCACTTCCTTAGGCGTCACCATTAAATTTTGCCCTAGCGGTGCAAGCACTTCATGGATCAGTTGCCGTTTCTCTTCTTCTGGAAGAGTTCCTACAATACCTAAGAATGATTGACGTGTTTCTTCATCTGGTAAATCTTCTTCGTTTAGTACTTTTTTCTTCCCAAACGTCAAACCAGCCGGCACAAGAGAGCGGGACGGCCGGTCATCTTTCAATTCTCTACCAAAATGCTTTAAGACATAATCAATTGTGTCACTTGCAATGGTGACTGCATCTACCACTGTTGGAACACCAATCGCAATCACTGGAATTCCCAACGTTTCTTTGCTTAATTCTTTTCGCTTATTCCCTACACCTGAACCGGGATGGATACCTGTATCAGAGATTTGAATCGTGGTATTCACCCGTTCCACTGCACGAGCAGCAAGGGCATCGATTGCAATGACAAAATCGGGTTTGGACCGCTCGATCACGCCTTGTATAATGTCGCTTGTTTCAATACCAGTCAGTCCCATCACTCCCGGTGATAAAGAAGACACTGGGCGGTAGCCTTCCTGTACATTTTCCGGCTGCAATTCAAAAAGATGACGGGTCACAAGCAGACTTTCAACCGTGAGCGGACCTAGCGCATCTGGCGTGACATTCCAGTTTCCTAGTCCTACTACAAGGCAGCTCGCATCAGTCTGAATGCCTCGATCTTTTAAAAACTGAGCAAAATGATGGGCAAAGACTTCGACAACTTTTTCTTGCATCTCAGAATCTTTCTCCCGAATGCCCTGAGCCTCAAGTGTCAAGTATGTTCCTGCCTTTTTGCTGGTCAGCGCCTCCCCTTCTTTCGTGATCTCCACCGTGCGTATACGGATGCCGTGCTCCTCTTTTTCCTTTTCGACAATCCCTTGAATTCCATCCTTTTTGACAACATTCGGATCGTTCTCTTGTTCTAGTATCTCTTTTGTTTCAACAGCCAAGTCTGTCCGAATTTGATAAGCACTTAAATCAAGTTTCTGTTTCTCCATAAAAAGACTCCTTCCACCAAGTAATTAACAGTAGTCTTTCCATCTCTTGAAAGAAACATTCGAGCGCTTCATCAATGAAAAATACTTTACATTTATATTGCATTCTAAAGGTGTGTTTGATAGAATACAACTTGTTCTATTGTGAAGATTTAACCTTAAGACAATTGTGTTTAGGTTGTATCTTAGGAGGTGAAACACATGCCAAATATTAAATCAGCGATCAAACGTACAAAAACGAATAACGAACGCCGTGCACACAACGTAACAATCAAGTCTGCGATGCGTACTGCGATTAAACAAGTTGAAGTTTCTGTAGCTAACAACGATGCTGAGCAAGCAAAAGCTGCTCTTTCTTCTGCTGCAAAACGCATTGACAAAGCCGTTAAAACTGGTCTTGTACACAAAAACGCAGCTGCGCGTTACAAGTCAAGACTTGCTAAACAAGTAAACGGACTTTCTGCATAATGCTTGCAACGCCTCAGTAATGAGGCAACTGTTTAACTGTACGTCCGTCCTGACCGGTTCAGCCATTAGGACAGACTGACAATTATACATCTAAACAAAACGACCCTCTTTTTAGAAGGTCGTTTTTTTATGTTCAAGCGCCTAATAGGCGAAGCAGAAACAATTCTAGCAATAGCTGCTTGTCCTTTTTACCGGTTTTCATTTCATAATCGATCGTTGATAGCTCTTTGACAATCTGCTTCAGCTCTTCTTCTGAAAACAGCTTTGCCTGATCCATAGCAAGTTTGACGCGGAATGGGTGGACTTTTAGATTTGAAGCAATTTGTTTTTGCCCATATCCTTGCTGAGCGAAATACTTCGTCTGCAAAATCAAACGAAATTGAGTGGATATAAGTGCTAATATTTTAATGGGTTCTTCATTTTGTTTCAGCAAATCATAAAACATCTGCATGGCCTGAGAGCGGCGTCTGTTGACAATTTGGTTAATTAATTCGAAAATATTCTGCTCTAAGCTTCTTGCAACGAGCTGATTGACATCCGTTAATTCAATTTCTTCTCGCTCTCCAATATATGTACTTAGCTTCCTGACCTCTTGAAACAATGAGGATAGGCTCCCGCCGCACAGCATCACAAGCTGCTCAGCCGCTTCAGATGTCATCGCCTTTCCTTCTGTTTTCACCAGTGTAATGGTGAAATCCGTTGTTTCTTTTGGGTTTAACTCTTTTGCCTCAACCATAGCCGCTTTCTTTTTTAACAATTTGGTGATTTTCTTCCGTTCATCCAGCTTTTCATATGGTGCTAATAAGACGAGAATGGTATAAGGCGCCGGTTTTTCTAAATAAGCTTCTAACAGAGAAAGCTCATGCTCAATCTTCTCCTTTTTCTTTTCCGCTGTAAGAAAATAAGGGTTCTTGATCAAAACGAGACGCCTTTCCCCCATAAACGGAAAGGTTTCTGCATCTGTCACAGCCTGTTCAAGCGGCACCTCTTCCATATCAAAGACGGAGTAATTAAAATCCTTTGTCTCCTCGTCTACTACAGCTTGTCTTAATTTAGCTGCTGTTTCTTGCAGTAAATACGTTTCTTTTCCATATAAGCAATAAACGGGATGGATATCCCCTCTTTTTAAATTATTCCAAACCTCAAAGACCATAAATTGAATCCCTCTCTTTCACTTCCTCCTCTATCCTAAAGTGTGTTGAGACATTAGTAAAGAGGAAGCTGAAAGTGCCGCCTCCTCATTTATAGTAAACGTCTGGCGCAAACTCCCGGGTCAGCTGGCGTCAGACGATATTCATAAAATGATCATGAAAATGGAAAACGGTTACTTTACGTTCTAGCAATTCCAAATGAGTTCAAGTATACTAAAATTAGCCAGGAGGGATGAAAATGAATGAATTTGAAAAAAATGTTCAAAGCAAGCGAAATGATGCGATCGACTCAGCTGTTGGTTTTATCGTCACATTCGGATTTTTCGCCTCAATGTTTATTTTGGCAACCATTATACACCTCGTTGGATCTTAACTTCATGAATGTTACATGACTGCCGTTTTGGCAGTTTTTTTTATTGATTTTGTAAGATATCATATGGAGGATGCGTGTAAAACGTTCCTTTCTCCTCAAGAAATTCAAAGGTCACACTCCCATCTCGATCTGTGCGGTACACCTTCGTTTGATGATCCTTTAGTTTTTTCAAGACTTCCTGATGAGGATGCTGATAACGATTGCGTTCACCAGCCGAAATGAGTGCATGCGACGGCTCCAGATGCCGAAGCCACTCATCACTTGTTGACCCTTTGCTCCCATGATGCCCAACCTTTAAGACATCTGCTCGCAGGTGAGGATAGGCTTCTATAATATCTCGTTCCCCTTCATGTTCAAGGTCTCCAGTGAACAGAAAGCGTTTCCCGCCAAGAGTAAAAGCTAGAACAAGTGAATCATTGTTCTTACTTGTCACCCGGTCTTGCGAAGGGTGGAGAACCTCAAATATATGCTCTCCAACTTGGAGCTGATCTCCTCTTTCTAATTCATCAATTATAATCCCTTTTTCAGCTGCTTCTTTTAGCAGCTTTGCATCCTCTGGACTTCGGGCAAAACCTTTTGGTATGGCCAGCCGCCTTACTTTATTTCGCTTGATTAAACGAACTGCCTCTCCCATGTGGTCTTGATCTGCATGCGTGAGAATCAGCACATCCAGTTTTGCTATACCTTTTGAATGGAAAAACGGGATTAGTGTTTGATCACCGATCGTAGACACTTTACGTCTTTTTTTCCATGGTTCATCATCAAAAGAAAGTCTGCCACCTGTGTCCACAAGTAGATGTCCCTTTCGGTAAGGGAGCTGAATAAACAAACTATCCCCTTGTCCGACATCCAGCATCGTGACCTCTCCTTTTTGGAGAAAATTCGGGGTGAAATAGTGTGCACTCAAGACACCAATGAGTAATATAATCGGCACGGCATAAGATTTCACGGACATTTTGCACTCCATCACAAACAGCAAAAAAACAATGGCGCTCACTTCAAGTAGAATATGCCACCAAGTCGATTTCATAAAAATCAAGTTGAACCCATCAAAAACTGCCATATATGCTGACAACTGATGACTTAGCTGGATGACCGAATCAAGCAGCTGGAACAACACTTGTCCAAGCGGAAGATAAATGATAGACAAAAGATAAAAGAGTAAGGACAGAGGCAGGACAACTGTTGTATAAAAAGGGACAAATATCATATTCAATGGGATGCTCAGCAAAGAAAATTGCTGAAAATGATATAAAAGAACAGGAAGCGAGGCAAGCTGTGCAACAAAGGAGATAAGGAATAACTGCATCACTGCGCTTTTCGCTTGTGATAAGATTCTGGTCGATAACAAAATAAAAAACGTTACCACGAATGAAAGCTGAAATCCGATATCGAATAGATATAAAGGATGAATCGCTAATAAGAATAAAAACGTTGCGCTTAATACGACAGCAGAAGGCTGTTTCATTTCTTTTGGAAGGCTTGTCATCACTAAATAGATTCCTGCCATGAGGCAGGCTCTTAAAACAGATGGTGCAGCACCTGTCAAACAAGCATAAACAGGCAGAAAGCATAATAGAAGAAGACGCGCTGTCTCTCTTGTCACACCGGCACGAAGCAGACACCAAAATAAACAGGCAAGAAGCGTTTGCACATGCAGCCCTGAGATCGCTAACAGATGAATAATGCCGAGCATTTGATAGTCTCTTAGCGTGTCAGGATCAATCAATTCTCGGTCTCCAAAAATAAGAGCCTGTACAATACCTACAGAGTTTTTCGGCACATGATCTTCTAAAAATTTTAAGCCCTTTTGCCTCATCATTTGAAGATAATAGGAAGGACGATCATTTTTTGTACAGCCTTTGATTGACTGCGGTAAGAAAATAGCGCGAATGCCTTTTGATTTTAGAAATTGATCGTATTGAAACCCGTTAGGAATGGTTGCGTGTTTAGGCGCCCGAACTTCACCTGTCATATGACAGCTCATACCTGGCTCTACGTCTTTTAACGTCTCTTTTTCACGCTCTGTTTGAATGGTATAGAAAGCGGCTAACCGGTCATCTTCTGTTGACACAGTTGCCGAAAAACGATTGCCATCTGTTTTCGGAATCGTTTCAATCACAACAGAGCCGGAAAAGAATTTTTCTTGAACAGGTTGATCCGTTTCAAAAAACTCATGAACCATAAAAATAAGAGTATAGACAGCTCCACATAGGCTGATCACGAGAAAGAGTTTGGGAATTTTTTTCAGTAGGCTGAGAAGTAAAATGATGAGAAGAAAGAGAAGGAAATACATCTGAAGATGATATGCAGCCAGAGCAATTCCAACTGCTGCTGAAATTGCCCCAAACGGCAAATAATTAAACATAGGAAGTAAATAATTGATTCGCCTTCTCATGCATATCGCGAATTTCTGATTCACTAAGTCCTGATTCACTTAGTTTGCCAATTAAATCTGCAACAAAGGCTAATTTTTCTTGATTTTTTAAGTCAATGATCATTTCATCGAGTTCAACTTGTTCCGTTTGAACGCCTGCCTGCTCAAATAAATCAATGGCGTATGGGTGATTTTTATAATCCTTTGCATAGTACACGGTTCGAATACCTGCTTGAATAATGGCTTTACAGCACTGCAAACAAGGAAAATGTGTGACATATATTTCAGCATCGGCTGTAGGTGCACCAAATTTGGCACATTGTAAAATAGCGTTCATTTCCGCATGGATGGTGCGAACGCAGTGATGATCAATGACATAGCATCCCACATCTGCACAATGGACATCACCAGCAATTGAGCCATTATATCCCCCTGCAATGATACGCTTGTCTCTGACGATGGTCGCCCCAACAGCTAACCGCTCACAAGTGCTTCGTAAAGCAAGCAAATGGCTTTGCGCCATAAAATATTGATTCCATGAAATTCTTTCCACGAGCTGATCCCTCCAGAATGATGGTTGGTATTAAGTGTACATGCCTTCCTTCTATACCGTCAATTCTACTTAACGGTCAATTCATTTTTCAGCCGTTCAATGGTCTTCTCCCCAAAACCTGAAATGTTCCGCAAATCTTCAATTTGTTGAAATTCTCCGTGTTCCTCTCTGTACGTAATGATGGCTTCTGCTTTAGCTGGCCCTATCCCATTAATGGTTTGCAATTCCGTTGCATCAGCCTGATTCACATTGACACCTTGACTCTTTTCATTACTCGATGGAGCATCTACACCTGCTGTTTGTGCCTCTCTCTCTGCTTCTCCCTGCTTCCGGACATAAATCATCATACTGTCTTCTAGTTTTGCTGCTTGATTAATTTCAATCGTGTCTGCTTTACTAGTAAAACCTCCTGCTCTTCGAATGGCTTCTTCTACCCGTGCATCAGATTGAAACGTATAAACACCTGGCTTTTTTACAGCCCCTTTGACTTCCACAAAAATGGAGGATGATTCATTATCGGTTTTTTCTTCTTTGTCTTCTAATGTGACTTGTTTGTCTTGATCGCCCTTCAATACACTTGGCTCTCTAGCGCTCTCCTTATTTCCTGCCAAAAGGAAGAAAGTGATGATGATCGCGCCCATGAGCCCAGCTCCGATATAAAGACTGTATTTTTTCAATGGAATGAGTCGCTTCACGTGCTCACGCTTCTTTCAATCATATTTTTCTATTGCTCAACATACTGTTTAGAAGATAACAGATCCTATGCGCCTAAGGAGGGAGAACGTTTGAATATCGGGATAATCGGTACAGGAAACATGGGTACCATACTTACTGAGGCATTTATTGAATCAAAGGCAGTCAATCCCTCATCCATCACCATTACAAACCGGACCATAGAAAAAGCGTTCAATATAAAAAAGAACCACCCAGAGCTTGAAGTAACAAAACAGCTTACAGGAGCTGTCATGGATAAAGATTTCATCTTTGTTTGTGTCAAGCCGCTTGATATTTATCCTCTTTTAAAAGAGCTGAGCCCTCTTTTAAAAGAGCACCAAACCATTGTCATCATTACAAGTCCGGTTCATCCTGAACAGCTTCAGGATATCGTTCCTTGTCAAACCGCCAGGCTGATTCCAAGCATTACGAACCGCGCTTTATCAGGTGCGTCACTTTTAACATTTGGATCGTCATGCAATGTCGCGACGAAAACAGCACTAAGACAGTTAGCTTCCTGCATTTCAACACCCATTGAAATTCATCATTCGATTACAAGAGCGGCGTCAGATATCGTCAGTTGCGGACCTGCCTTTATCAGCTTTCTCGTTCAGAAAATGATTGAAGCAGCCGTTGAAGAAACAGATATTTCTAAAGAAGAAGCCACCACCTTATCAGAAGATATGCTTGTAGGGCTTGGCCGTTTGATTGAAAAAAGAGTCTATACCCTTCCGACACTGCAAGACAAAGTGTGTGTAAAAGGCGGCGTCACTGGTGAAGGAATTAAAGCACTTGAAGCAGGTGTTCAAGATATGTTTCATCGCCTTTTTCAAAACACCCATGAAAAATTCGATGAAGATCTTGAAGCAGTCGCGCATCAATATCCACCAAGTGTGTTTACTGATGATCGCAGAAATTAATCAACTCTGCAACAAGCGAAAAAAGGGTTTTAAAAAACCATCGTTCCATTAAACGATGGTTTTTGGTTTCTTAGCTGAAATGAAATATCTTTCGGCGAATTCCCCGGGCGCTTCATTTGTAAAATCAGCGGTCACTTCTATTTGTTCAAAGCCAGCGGACTCAAGGAACGCCGCATAGGTCTCAAATGGAAATGTACGCTGTTCATGTGTCTCATCATAACGCTGATACACGTCTCCGTCCTTTACAAAAAAGCTTAAATCGTGAATGACTGAATACATGTCATCCCCTTTATCACTCTGCCAAATATAGCTGATTTCTTCATCTTGATCGGCATAAGTCGAACCTGGGAATACATCTTCCATTTTATAAGGAGTATGAACATCAAAGAGTAAAACCCCATCTGCCTCTAAAAGCTGAAACATGTTTTTAAAGGTTTTTTTGACGTCATTTTCGTTTTTTAAGTAATTCAAGGAATCACAGCATATAACCGCCGCTTGAAAGACTTGCTCAAAACCCGTCAGCTCTCTCATATCTTGATGTAAAAATTGAATGGACTGCTTTTTCGCCTGTGCTTTTTGCTGCGCGAAAGCCAGCATTTCTTCACTGAGGTCAATTCCAGTGACTGCGTGACCCTTTTCAGCTAACCGAAGAGAAATCTCTCCAGTTCCACAGCCAACATCAATAATGGCAGCATTCGGTTTGATATTCTGCTGGATCCACTGAACCCATTCATCATAAGGTGCATGTGTCATGAGCTCGTCATACACACCTGCAAACCCTTGATAAATCATGAGTTAATGCCAAGTGAAAGCGTTTCTCTCGGCGCATCTCCCCATAGCTTCTCTAAGTTGTAGTATCCTCTTTCTTCTTTGTGGAACACATGAGCAATGACATCACCAAGATCAATCAATACCCATCTTGCTTCATCAAAGCCCTCCATCTTCTTCACTTCGATTCCACTTTCCTCTGCAAGATGTTTTACTTCTCTTGCAATGGCCTGCACTTGTTTATCAGAGTTCCCGTGACAAATGAGAAAATAATCGGCAACAAGTGAGATTCCTTGCATATTAAGGGCAATAATATCCTCAGCCCGTTTATCATCGCATGCTCCTGCCGCGACGTTTAAAATTGATGATGAATCCATCCAAATTCCTCCTTAATTGTTCTTATGCACAAGTGAGTTGTAAGTCGCAAGCGTATCTGGATAGACTGGCTGATTCTTTTTCAATAAAAAGCTGATCGTGTTTTTTAGTGACTGAATCAGTGCACTATCCAAATCTTGCTCTGCTAACTCTCTTACTTCTTCAACACCAGGGAAATGACGTCCTGGTTCGATATAATCAGCGACATAAATGACCTTTTCAAGTAACGTCATGTTTGGTCTGCCTGATGTATGAAATTCAATAGCCGTTAAAATATCTTGGTCGTTAATAGCAGCTTCCTTTTTAACCAAATAGGCACCAACCGGGGCATGCCAAAGCTCGGGCGAATATTCTAGCAATAGAGGGTTCATCTGTTCCTGCTGGATAATCCCCTTCATTTCATCTTTTGGTCTAAATTTCGCATAATCATGAAAAATAGCGGCGATCTCTGTTTTTTTCACATCTGCACCGAACCGTTCCGCTAATGAAATGGCCGTCTCCATAACCCCGAGTGTATGTGTATATCTATGCTCTGTTAACTGCTCTTTGACACAGTTCAATGCTTCTTCACGATTCATATAAGTGATGCTCCTTTATATAACGCTCAACAGCTTTCGGTATCAAATAATCGACAGGTTTTCCCTGCATGATTCGTTGCCTAATCAATGTCGATGATACATCAAAAGCTGGAACATCTGCAAATAAAAGAGGATATGTCGTATTTCCGGTATAACCCGGTCTTTTCATCCCAATAAAAGTAATCATCTGAAGTAAATCATCAATTCGATGCCATTTTGGCAAATACTCGACCATGTCCGCTCCAATCATAAAAAAGAACTCATCTTCAGGATGACGCTTCTTTAAAAGCTCCACCGTATCTACTGTATAAGATGGACCCTCTCGCTCCATTTCAATGAGCTCCAATCGAAAATGTGGATTTGACTGGATCGCCGCATCCACCATTTTCACCCGGTGACGACTATCTTCTCGCTTCCGGTCTGTTTTATGAGGAGGCTTGTGATTTGGGATAAACCAAATTTCATCAAGCCCTACTTGAAAACGCACCTCATTTGCCATCAGCAAATGCCCATTATGAGGAGGATCAAACGTACCGCCGAACAACCCTATTTTTTTCATATCACATCCACCTTTACGGCAGCTTAATTTGTTTATTTTCCTTTGATTCTTTATAAAGGACAATCACATTTCCGATCGTTTGAACAAGTTCAGCTTTTGTACCTTTGACAAGTGCTTTCGCAACTTCCGTTTTGTCCTCGTCGCAGTTTTGTAATACGCTGACCTTTAACAGTTCTCTTACTTCAAGCGCCTCGGAAATTTGCTTGATCATATTGTCATTTACCCCGCCTTTTCCTACTTGAAAAATAGGTGATAAATGATGTGCTTTTGCACGTAAAAAACGTTTTTGTTTCCCTTTTAACATGGTGTTCCTCCTAATTTCTGTATCACAATTGACTTCATTTTTCTTGCGTCAGGCGTGATGCCTGTCCACAGTTCAAAGGCTCTAGCTGCTTGTCCAACAAACATGCCGACACCATCTACTGTTTTCAAACCTAACCCGGCTGCTTCTCTGAGCAGTTTTGTTTCTATTGGATTATACACAATATCACAAACAACCGCTGTTTTTTTTGCGTTCGCTAAAGAAATCGGGGTTTCTTCAACATTCGGGTGCATACCAATTGAGGTTGTATGGATGATGACATCATATTCCCCAAGCTGCTCTTCCGCCGTCTTTAATGTAATGGCACTAGAAGTGAAGTTCCCATCTGCACTTTCAATTAAAGCCTCAGCTTTTTTAATGGTGCGGTTGGTGATATCAAAGCTTTTCGGTGCATAGTCAGCGATTGTCGTATAAATCGCTCTTGCCGCTCCGCCAGCACCAATTAGGAGAAATGAAAGCTCTGATAATGGCTGATTCAAGGCTTCAAGCAATGAATGAAGAAAGCCCTCTCCATCTGTGTTGTACCCGACGAGCTGACCTTCTTCAAGCCGCACCGTATTGACAGCACGCAGGCGTTCAGCTGTCACATCAATTTTGTCAAGGTATTTCATGATGTCTACCTTGTGCGGAACAGTGACGTTAAAGCCGCTGATTCCTAAGGCTTTCATACCGCTAATCGCATCTTTCAGGTCATCATTTTCTACTTGAAAGCCATGATAATGTCCATCAATTCCAGCATCCTTTAATGCTGCATTATGAATATCCGGAGACATTGAATGGCCAACAGGGTTACCGATTACTCCGTATAAAGGTTTCAAGGTCTCTCCCCCTCTGAACATTTAAATTAACGAACGTCTCATAAACACATGAACGCCTTTTGGCGCATAGACTTTAATTTGCTTGCCTGCATCATTTGCCGTGATCCACCCTAAGCCTGAGAAGACGATATCCATTTTGGGCTGATCAATGGTAAAGGTATGCGGAACGAGTGTTGGAAAATCTTCCATCCCCTCTTTTGATGGCGGTGATAGCAGTTCCCCTGCATGTTTTTCATATAAATCATCTGCGTTCTCTAACTTTGTTCTGTGTATGTTCAGCTCATTTGGCATATAGCAGACAAATGACGTTCTGCCGCCTTTTACATAGTCAAATCGAGCCAGTCCGCCAAAATAAAGCGTTTGAGCTTCATTTAATTGGAACGTTCTCGGTTTCAATTCTTTTTTCGGTGTTAAGATCTTCAAGTCATTTTTGCTGACATAGTGCGCCATCTGATGACGGTTGATAATGCCCGGTGTATCAAATAGAGCAGATCCGTCATCAAGCGGAATCTCAATGGCATCAAGTGTTGTACCTGGATATTGGGATGTGGTGATCACATTCTCTTCGCCAGATACTTCTTTGATGATTCGATTGATAAATGTGGATTTCCCAACATTCGTACAGCCGACGACATAGACATTTCTTCCTTCGCGGTAATGATCGATCGCTTCCATCACCTCAGGTACGCCTTGACCTCTGCTTGCACTGATTAAGAACACATCGATCGGGTTCAATCCGTTTTCTTTCGCTTCCCGTTTCATCCAATGAATCAAACGATCTTTTTTCACGGATTTCGGTAAAATATCTACTTTGTTGCCGACGAGTAAAATCGGGTTACCACCGACAATACGACTCAGTCCATTAATCCAGCTTCCGTTAAAGTCAAAAATATCAACGACCTTGACAATCAGAGAATCTGTCTCTCCGATACTATGCAATATATTTAAAAAGTCGTCTTCTGTTAAAGAAACATCTTGTATTTCATTGTAGTTCTTTAACCTAAAACAGCGCTGACAGATCACATCTTCTTTCAATAGAGATGCTGCCGGCGCATATCCTAATTGATCTTTATCTTCCGTCTGAATGGCTACACCGCAGCCAATACAAACAACCTTTTCCATTATTACTCTTCCTCCCACTGAATGTGGCCCTTACGCTTTAAGGCTCCTAAAATTCTGCGTTCAATCTGCCTGTTAAACTTAGTGAAAAATCCGTCTGAGGCAGCAACAGGGACGACCAAAATCGTATGGAAGCCGTGACGATTCCCGCCTAGAACATCGGTCATGAGCTGATCCCCAATGACCACCACATCTTCTTTTTTCAATTGCATATCAGCGACGGCCTTATTAAAAGCTCTTCCCATCGGCTTTTTCGCTTTATAAATAAACGGGATATGAACTGGTTCAGAAAAAAGCTTGACCCTTTTTTCATTATTGTTCGATACAATCGTCACTTGTATCCCGTGATCCTTCATTTCTTGAAACCATTCAATTAAGCGGGGCGTCGCACTTGGACGATCCCATTCTACTAGTGTGTTATCTAAATCGGTAATAATTCCTTTTACATTTCGTTCTTTTAGTTTTTGCGGTGAAATGTGGAAAATGCTTTTCACAAATTCATCCGGTAAGAAATACTTCTTTAGCACAATTTGCACCCTTTCTTCCATTGGTTTTTCAGCGATTGTGTCGAATCAAATCACAATTTGTCTGTCTATCGAATACAATGAAAAAGTTTTCGACATATGATGAGGACCTTCAACAGGTGTGGATAATTTTACACACATTATCCACCTATATTTCATCACGCTTTCATTCAATTATAAACACTCTACCCACAAGTTATCCACTTCACCATGTGGATAACAGAACGATTGTTCTTGTTTCCCATTCATGGTAGATTAAAGGTACTTCAGAGACATTCGATCAACCTATGATGATATGTCTTTTCCTCAAGTTTTATGCCAACTTTTTCGGGGGAGGTGTTTTTCCCATCATATGGGTTTCTAGTATGAAAAAGCTGTCAGATGATTTACTTATAGAATCGTATTATAAAGCAAATGAAATGAACTTAAATCGCGACTTCATTGAATTAATTGAGACAGAAATGAAAAGACGTTCGCTCGGGCATATGCTCTCTGTTTCCTCTTAATTCCATATCACAGGAACCATGCCTCCCGAGCACTCTCCTTTTTTAAACTCAGGTGACTGATATTATATCACTTGCGCTATAGGCTTACTACTATTTTCCGTAAAAAACACCCCTTCTCAAGTAAAGAAGAGGTGTCTTATTTGCAAGGCTGTTCATTCCAAAACCATAACCCTCCACCTACGACCAAAATGACCACAAGGAACACAACAAGAAAAGCGTAACCGATTCCTGCTCCTTGAGCTGGATAAGGCGAACACGCAGGGTAAGGATAAGGGCATCCCCACATATCAGTTACCTCCTCCTAGGAAGATATACTGTTAGACTATGCTAAATGGATGGTCTTGTTTAGGCAGATGGCCATCATTTAAAAATGTTTGATGACATCACGCTCTTTGATTTCGTTATAAATGATTCTTGCCCCTTTTGGCGTCATATGATTGCCAGAAGGGTCGATCAAACCTGATTGAATCAGCGCATTGTCACTATCTTCACCAGCTTCTCGGATGAACGCTTTCCAGTTGTCGACAAGCGGTACTTGCTGATCCTTGGCAATTTCTCTCGTGATGTCATTATAGGAATTTTGCCAAGCTCTTGCACCGCCTCTCTCAGCAAAATAAGATGACTTATACCTAGAGTAATAATACAAGCCCTTTTTTCCGCCTTCTACAACAGGTACACAAGTCATGAGAATCGGGGTAATGCCTGCTTTTCTACTTTCAGAAATGAAGTAGGTTACATTTTCTTTAAATCTTTTTTTCGTCACTCGGGGATGTTTCCCGTCTAAAATCGCCGCATCATTCGTACCGAACATGATGAGGACGTAAGTTGGTTTCTGCTTTAAAATATCCTGCTCAAAGCGAAGCTTCGCATCTTCAGTCGTCTGCCCGCCAATCCCTGCGTTCTTCACTTGAATTTGACCGCGCTCAACGTTTTTCATGAGATTTACCCATTTTTCAGATGTTGGATAATCTCGGAAGTCCCAGTTTGATCCCTTTGTATTGCTGTCGCCAAATGCAATGATACTTTCTTGTTCTGGCTTTGAGCACCCAGCAGCGACACAAAGCAGGATGAAAAGGACAACATATTTCTTCACAACATTCACCTCCAAAAGCCCTCTTCATATAGTAAACGACAAGACTTTTGGTTTCAATGAATGACTGTTTTTGACGAATACTTCCTATTGCAGTTGAACTGGTACATACGCTTTGTCATGATGCAGCAGTTCGCTCACTTTGACAAATTCATATCCTCGATCCTTTAATTCAGGTATCACTTGTTTCAGTGCTTCGACCGTCTGCTTCCGGTTTCCCCCACCATCATGCAAAAGAATGATATCGCCGCCTTGAATATGATCAATAATGCGGCTCGCAATTTTATGCGCGCCTGGTCTTGACCAGTCCTTCGGATCTTGCGTAAAGGACCACATGACCACATCATATCCTTGCTTTGACAAAATGCGGAAAGATTTCATCGTCAAGCGGCCGCCAGGAGGACGAAATAATAAGGGCCCGCCAGGCTGGAGTGAAGCAATATGAGCCGCTGATTCTTTTAGCTCCTGCTTGATCTCCTTTGATGATAACAGGTCAAAATACGTATGGTTCATTGTGTGATTGCCAAGCTCATTTCCTTCGTCCACAATCCGTTCTGCGATCCTTGGATATGCGTGAACCCGGCTTCCTACGACAAAAAAGCTGGCATTTACTTGATGCTGCTTCAGCACATCCAATATTTGATTCGTGTAAACTGGATGAGGTCCATCATCAAAGGTGATCGCAATCTTTTTCCGTTCCGCTCTCATGTCCCAAAAGGCACGTCCCGTTTCTTCGAGATCGACTCGTTTTAATGTATGTGCCTCTAGTTCATTAGGAACAAAAGCGCATAGCAGCAATATACACATCAAGACATGCAACCCTCTCATTTGACCGCCTCCACCGAACATTCTTACAGATTAAATTGCCCGCTTTTTGATGAATCATTCAGCATTCATGGTCCGATCCGCATCTCTGACTTCTTTTTTACATAAAAAAAAGCTGGCCATCAGGCCCGCTTTTTGTTTCACGTTTGGTTTCTCTCTTCAACTGTCGAACGTTGCTTAGAATTCATACAGACACTCTCCTTCTTGAATTTGATTTTGAGCCCATAATAATTTCTGATAATACTGGTTGGACTTCTGGTATTGTTGAGAGGCTTCTAAGGCTGTCGCAATTTCTAGTGAGATATCCTCTATATAAGAGTATAGGCTAAGTTTTTCCAAATAATCAATGGTTTTTTGCAGTTGTTTTTCATTCATTCCTTGAACATATAAAGCATCTAGATACTCAAACATATGACAGAACAGCTGGTCTTCATGCTTCTTTGCAGCTAATTTTCCATCTTCTAATATGCGGCGTGCTGCTTCTTGTTCATTTTGTCTAAAAAGCAGTTTTGCGAGCGTATAGAGCGTATGCGGAAGCGTGGGAAGCTGCTCTTTACAGGCAATATCAGCCGATTCCGTTAAATAGCGTTGTGCTTCCTCAAGGTAGCCCAGCTCCCCATAACATTTTCCTAAATTATAAAGCGCTGAACTGTATATCCGCGGGTGATCAATTTGTGATGCGAGCTGTTTTGCCTTTTTTAAATGAGGCAGTGCCCGATCTTTTCGTTTTAAATCTTGGTAGTTTCCTGAGATCACAAACAGGCACTGAATGATGCGAATAGAATAAGCATCATGCTGATCGTATATTTCTAGCGCCTTTAAAATATGATGCATCGAGACATGCGTTTGCTTCATAATATAGTAGGCTTCTGCTACTTTAAAATGAAACTCAGCCTGCTCAATATCATCAAATACCATAGACAGCTGTTTTTCTGCCACTCGGTAATATTTGACGGCTTCTAAATATTCTTTTTGACTAAACTCATGCATGCCACGAAAAAATGCATGGTAATAATGCAGCATATCAGATAACTCATGATTGGAGTTTTCGATTTTATCGACAAGATTAGATACTGAGAAAGGTTGATATTTTGAAGGGTGTATATAGTCAAGCATGATCTGGTGCCGAAAACACATGAGCTGATAATAAATCAGTAAATGCTGGTCCTCTTCCATCCGTTCAATTTCCGCTTCTACTTCTGCTTTCAGGATTTCCGCATCTGGAACACTGAACTGCCGTATCATTCGATACCATTCATTAATTTTCATACCTACATGTGAAGAAAGAACCTTCCCCATGTTCCGAAAAAACCCCTTCCTTTTCGGTCTAATATTACATATTTTAGCACGCTTCTTGACCGCCAAGCACCGCAAAGAAACCGCAAACATATGAGAAGGGCAGCAAAAACAGACGAACAGAAGCCCGTTTTTTTCGAAAAAGATGATTTTTTCATCGTACAGACACAGACAATCCCCCCTTCACATACATTTGAGGATATAGGCAGTGGCCTAAACATGGTGGAGGTGAAAATCGTGGCAGGAGTATTTACAGCGATGGGATTGATGGTCAAAGAATTGGTGTTCTTAGTGTCCTATGTCAAAAACAATGCCTTTCCACAGCCCCTTTCGGGAGATGATGAAAAAAAATACTTAGCCCTTATGGCACAGGGCGATGAACACGCGAGAAATATGCTGATTGAACATAACCTTCGGCTCGTCGCCCATATTGTCAAGAAATTTGAAAATACCGGGGAAGACGCTGAAGACCTCATCTCCATCGGGACGATCGGACTCATTAAAGCCATCGAAAGCTATTCCTCTGGAAAAGGAACAAAGCTGGCAACGTATGCGGCACGGTGTATTGAAAATGAAATTCTGATGCATTTACGCGCGCTCAAAAAAACAAAAAAGGATGTCTCCTTGCATGACCCCATTGGTCAGGATAAAGAAGGCAATGAAATTTCTTTAATTGATGTCTTAAAATCCGAAAATGAAGATGTGATTGATACGATTCAGCTCAACATGGAGCTTGAAAAAGTAAAGGAGTATATCGACATTCTCGACGGCCGGGAAAAAGAAGTGATCGTCGGCCGGTTCGGCCTTGATTTAAAGAAAGAAAAAACGCAGCGGGAAATAGCGAAGGAGCTCGGGATATCGCGGAGCTATGTGTCTCGTATTGAGAAGCGGGCGCTGATGAAGATGTTTCATGAGTTTTACCGGGCGGAGAAGGAGAAACGGAAGCGGGAGAAGGGGAAATGAACTTTTCCAACTACTAATAAAAACAGACCTTGTTGGGTCTGTTTTTATTTGAACATCACAATATAGCCCACATACACAAAAGAAAACTATGTCATGTTTTATCCTCATTTATTTCACTATGCTGTTTTCTTTTAAGAAACGCTCAAAAAGCTTATGACCTTCCTCCTCAATTTGGTCATCTTCAATCAGATATTCTCCAATCAATAACCCTAGATCATTCCATTTCTCATATTCCTTTAAAAGCGTTACCCCATAACTTTTTTGATCAAAAAACAAGAGCCATCTCCCTGTTTCTAAACTCTTAAAAAATACGCCTTCATCATCAAAACCATGTTCATAATATCCTACATGTAAATGCATAGTATCATCTAAACTATGTAATTTTTCTTCTGTACTCACTTTCATCTTGCGCCCCTAACTTTTCATATCCTTCTGAAAATCAATATCCCTCAACTCGACCCATTCAACAAAATCAGGAACCGTTTTTGTCGTCAAAAAATGATGAACGATTTGATATACTTGATCCCGATTGATGTAGCTGCACGACGGCACATACAATGGTGCTCCTGCGACCAAATGCTCGATAGTTTCAATTTTTCTCCCTTTTTAAAAAGAACCAAAAAATTTGGATACCTCATGATCAAGAAACCATACGGTTCCGTATAAAAGAAAACTAGACTTTCACATTCCCACTCTTCTTCTATCTCAATGGAAGATTCCCCGTTACCTTGTTTCCAATACTCTTCACCCTCCTGAAAGAAAATTCTTTTCATGAATTCTTCTCCCGGATTTTCTACTGGAGCTCATGTGGGGCCGTAGTATAAAAACATCCATATCTCTCCTTCATACCTATATCAGCTTGTTAACCAACTGTTCTATTCCCTTCAAATTGATAAAAAGTTTGTGGTTCTTCGTTTAATTTTAGCCAGTTATATAGCTTGGGGTTTAGCTTTTGAAAAGTTTGCTTGCTGACCCATTTTACTTCTTCGATATCATCATCCGGATCGAGAATACTCATTTGTCCTCCGGTGATTTCTGCAAAGAAGGTGATCATCAGCGCATGATGCTTTTTGTCTTGAAAGTATGCTTCTCGAACCGAATGAAGTTCATTTACTTTGCAAACATACCCTGTCTCTTCTTTCACCTCGCGGATCACGGCTTGATGCAGGTGTTCTCCTTTTTCTACAGCACCACCAGGAACTTCCCAATATCCCTTTACATTTTTGACCATTAACATATTTTCTTGCTCATCATAAATAATAGCTGATACTACGTCTACTCGTTTCAAATGAATCCCCCTCAATCATTCTCTGTTCACATCTATTGTCGAATAAATAGCACGAACTGTTCATTTCAATACATTCATTATACTGTATCCTTGACAAGGTAATGGATAAGGAAGCAAAACAGCATTCGTGAGCAGATAGGAGGCCATAGCATGTGGATCATCATCATTTTACTTATTGTCCTCATTGGGTTTACTGGGAATATCGTTTATTTATTAAGACAAATGAAAGAGTCAAACGAGAAAATCATACAACTGTTAGAACATCAAAAACCGAAAAAATAAAAACTTCTCTCATTTAGAGGGAAGTTTTTTAGAGAAAGCAATTAGAGAATTCTTACCGTTTTTCATGAAGCAACATATATCTGATTCGACGAATATAATGCAGCGCAATATGAACGAGACATAAAATGAGCCCGATCATCGCAAGAATATAAATGGGCAGCATCAAACCAGGTACATAATTGACGATAAAACCCAAACAAAACGCTGTCAGCATATATAGGCTGATCAACCTCATCAATACCATCCGAAGCCCTCCCTTTCCACACTCATTTTAAAATTGGCTTTAAAAAAAGATGCGAATCCACTAAGATTCGCATGATCATTACGTATTCAATTCACCTTTCTTCGCCCGCGCTTCCTTCCACTGCTCAAGCTCTGAAACTGTTAATAATTGATATCCTTGTTTGGTTAATTCCTTGATAATCGTGACAGCTGCGTTTGCCGAGGTGTCATAGATGTCGTGCATTAAGACGGTTTCTCCGCTAGACGCATGTGTGAGAATGTAACTCGCGACGTACTGGCTATTGCGATATTTCCAGTCTTCAGGATCTACGTCCCAAAGCGTGACTTTCATGTTGACAGCCGCGTTAATTTGCCCGTTTGTTCCTCCATATGGCGGTCTAAAGTGAGTCGGTGTGAACCCGCCAGCTTTTTCAATGATTTGCTGGGTCTCTTCTACTTGTTTGACGGCTTGTTTTAATGGCAGTCTTGTGAGTAAAGGATGGCTATAGGAATGATTTCCGATTTCATTCCCACCCTTTCTGATCTCACCTAGCATATCGGGGTAATATTGAACCCTGCTGCCTAATACAAAAAATGTCGCATGTCCTTTGTTTTCTTTTAAAGCTGTTAAAATTTTTGAAGTCGTTGATGGATTTGGTCCATCGTCAAATGTCAGGGCAATGGCTTTTTGATTTGGGTTGAATGCTGACTGTTTTGGCAGTTTTACGATTTTTCTTTTTGGAATCGGTTCTTTTTTCTCGTTTTTGTTCTTTTCTTTATTGATATATTCTGGTTTTAACATTCCTTTAAGCACTGTTTTTTTAATCGCCAGCACTTGAGGGCCTTGTTTGTCTGGTGCGATTTGCCCTGCTGGAAAGTAGAATTCAATAAAACGATCCTTGATGGCAAAATACTGATAATGCTCTGCCGCAGGAGACGTTCCTTGTTTGAGCAAATGCTCATTTTCAGCAAGAGCGCGATCTTTTTTTAATTCATCAAATGTCATATGTGACAGTTTTTGCAGATTTTCTTTCTTTGATAAAAATAAATCATCTATTGATAAAAAATGCTGTTTCTTGAAATCAAAATTGAACAACTTCGTTTGATGTGCGCCTTTTACTCCGCCTTTCAATTCATATGTATTGAATTTAATCGCAACGGTTTGCTTGGCATAATGAATAATCTCGTAATCTATATTTAATTCGTATCGATTCTCTTCATCGACATCGCTCGCTTCGCTAAATGATGTTTTGAATTTGTCTAGCGCTGTTTCTGCAAATCTTTTCATCTCTTGATCTAGCTTTTTTTGATGAAACACCGGATAGTTGACTGCATATCTCATGTATCTCCCGTCATTCACGAGGGTGACTATTTCCACTTCTTTATAGCTCGCATCTTGTTCTACTTTCTTCTTCTCCGTCCCACTTGCCTGCTGATTATGATAAAATGCAGCAATTCCGATGATGATTGCAAGTCCGCATAGGACGAGACTGATTTTCCATTTCATTGACACAATAATTCCCCTCTCGTGATGGCGTCATGCCTTGATGACGTGTGTTTGTAGGATAGACTTTGCGTGAACCCAATTTAGTTTTCATAAAACAAACTTGTCACACTTTAGACACAATTTAAAAGAGGAATAGAAAAAGGGCTTGATTTCTCAGCCCTAACATTATTTTTGCATATATAGTTGAAATAATTTCGTTTCTTCATCAATCGAACTCGCTCGATCAAAAGCCGCTCTGACCGTCTTTGTATTGTTTAAGCGCTCATAAAGCAAGGTCAATACAAAGATAAATGCCGCATCTCCATCAATGTAATCATCCGGCGCTATATAGGACATGGCACCTGCTTCTAAAAAGGCATCTGCTAATTTTTTCTCACCTAGTGTGCAACCTGTAGAAATAACGTGAACCCCTTTTAATGAAGCATACTGCTTGATTTCATCCGCTCCAAAAGCAGCGCCTCTAGGCTCTCCATCTTCGTATACATCTTCCCCTAATTCTGGCATGAGAAATGCTCCTTCTTCCCCATGAAACGATAGAAGAATGTAATCGATTTCTCCTCTATTTTTTCCAGATAACACATTGATCAGGTCATTTGGTCTTCCGATCCATTGCATATCGACTTTTACGCCGAAGTTTTCAAGTGCTGCACGCAGCGCAAAAGATTCCAGCTCACTATTTGGTCCTGCTGCTAACATGATGCGTATGGTCTGTTGATCCACTTTTATCTCCTCCAGACTATCATAAAAATAAAACCATTTTTTCCTCATCTACATATGTATGATCAGGCCATTTTAGTGCCTTTTCTTCAAGTGCGTATGACTCAAATCCAATAGAGCGATACAAGCGTTTGGCTGAGTGATTGGTCGTCACGACTGATAAATACATTTGCTCGATGTCGTGTCGTTTTCCGGCGAATGAAAGAACTTCCATTATCAAGGCCTTGCCTACTCCTTTTCCGCGGGCACCCGCTGTAACATACATCGCCGCCACATTCGCTCGGTGCTTTAATTTCTGTAAGTTTTCTTGGATGAGCGTGACCATACCCACAAGCTTCCCTTGATCAAAGGCGCCAAAGGTCCACGTAAATTGTACCGAAGCAAAACGAGCTGCGTATTTTTCTATTGTACCGATTTGCTCTTCTTCATAACTCATCGCAAAGTCCTCTGGATGTAATCGTAGTGCTTCTAGTCTCAACGCGGCATATTCTTCAGCATCATCTGGAATTAACAATCGAATATTCAGAACATCGCCCCCAACAGAATGATTGATACTTCCAATTTTATCTTGAAAGGAGATTTTGATCAAAATTTTTCTCCTGAAAATAAAAAGGCATCCCATAAAAGGATGCCCCCTTCATTACCACTTACAGCGTTTCACTGGACGGCAGCAAGGGTTTTTGATATCACTGCCGCAATCGTATTCTTTCACGATATACTCGTTATGAGTCGACTCAGTGACAGGATAGTAGTTTTCAATTCTTTTGATGTTTTTATTGACGTTTGTGATATGCGTTGGATGAATTTTTCTGATGGTTTGTTCATTCGTTCTTGTGTTGACAATTTGACGTGTGGGGAAAACAACCGTTTCATCTTCTCCATGGTTTCCTCTGCGAGGTCCAAAGAAAAAATCATCTAATCGATTCCGGCTCATCTCAACACCCCTTCAATTTGTCTTTCACTTACACTCTATCGTATGTAAGAAACGTCATTCGTGATTAGATGCTTGTCTATTTTTTAAAAAATCCACTATTCATCTCGTTTTCTCTTTCTTTACAAAAGGTCATTTTTAACATATTATACAAATGATATCTTGCGCAGAAAGGACATCTATGAAAACAAAACATAAACTCTTTTTATTCATGATATTTATTGTCATCATCATTGCTCTTCCAATGCTATCACCTATGATCTTCACAAATTCAACCGAAAAAGGCGCTATCCGGAAATCAATTTACCAAGAAGGATACCCTTACCAAAGCTATTTTGCTATTTTTAAAAAAACGAAGTACAAAGATCCTGAGTATGGCCAGCTTTATGATGTTTACTGGCAGGCTTGGAAAAGTGAAACAGGGATGACACCTTCTGTCTGCTATTCGAAAAAGGTCGAGGAAAATGAATATAAGGTTAGCTGCGGTACCGCCCCATAACCTTCACTCATCATCAAACACGAGGTGAACGATATGATCAATACGACACAACCAATCGAACGAAACAAGCTAGACATTGCACTTGAACTGACTCAAATGCATTTGAATCGATATGAAACGAATCATCCTGATCAGCTGAGTGAGGTTTATGCAAAATATTATGCGCTGCTTGAAGTGCTTGATTTATCTTCTTATGATCAATTGATTGATTTATTGCCAGATGAGCTAAAACAGATGCTTGAGTAAAAAACCCACTATCCATAGGATAGTGGGTTTCAGATTGTTGACAAAGGGCTAAAATGATCTTGATTTTAGCCCTTTGTCTTCTTTTCAGCGTGATAGAAAACCTT
>JAABKJ010000025.1:0-94048 GCA_011634705.1 Andricus grossulariae
TCACCTATATACCCATCCACACATCACTACTTTCCAACCGAGCAATTCACGCCTACCCCGAAAGGGAAACGGCTTAAAGATATAATAATGTTAGTAATGTTAGTTAATGGAATATAGAATTTTCTTTCGTGTTTCGTAGGAAACCCCAATAATCTCATGTTAGCGTCTGTCTCTATGTTATTTCGTCTGAAAAAACGATTCAAGCTACGATCATTAGGTATTGTATTCGCTCCACAAAGTGACCACTGAGAAGCTTTAAAAACACTGAGAACTTCGGGGAAAATCTGATTTCTGTTTCTGCTTTTCTTCAAATCCGACTTTCTTCGGGGATGGCTTAAATCGACGCTCTTCGCATTCAGAATTGAGATGAAAAATAAAATTTGCTGTGTTATAGTTTTTTTTATGTAAGTGGCTAAAAAATAAGAAAAATTAGGAAAAATTTGTTATTTGTACCCCTATGCTGAATAATTTTTTTTTTGCTGGATACTTTTAGTTTTAGTCGAATTGAGATCGAAAATACTTTCTGTCCTGAATTTTGTCCATTCACTATTTTGGGAAATGTATATACCAGTAGAAATGGTTGATTTACGAAAACATTTACACTTTCTGATTGCATACTGCAATTTATGGGAGTATGTAAAAGTCAATATTGACGAATGAAGCAGGAAGAGCTTTTTAATTTAAATTAATTACACTTTACGTAAAATCTTCATTCGACTAGAACTTCAATCTACTACCGGGCCAACAATTTTTGCAAATTTTACGTAAGTATAGTTTTTTTGTAGTGCATAACTATAAAAAATTAGAAATAAGAAAAACAATGTTATGTGAGTTAAGTTGTTTTAAAATGTGCAAACATGCTTCTTTTGTCATTAAGTTAATTGTACTTGTTTTCTAAAAAGTTCGAGGTATATATAAAATCTGATTCGTTTTTAGCTTGAATCGAAGAAACATGACATAAGTTTGTCCTTATTAAAAAAAATGTTCGTGTTTTTTAAGTACAATATTTTTAGATTGAAACTACAGAAATTTCAAGCTGGATACGTATGAATTAAAATAACTGCAACTAACTAAACAAGAAAACATGTTATTAATCCCTATATTTAAAAAAAAACTGTAACGTGGACACAAGTTTGGTGAAATCCTAATTAATTTTTGTTTTTCTGCTATAAAATGTACATGGAAAGAATTCGTGATAATCTTTTCAGTATAAAATTTCATGAACTTCTCAAATTTGTACTTTTCAATGCTAAGAACTAAACAGAAGAAATTATTTAATTTCGAAAGAATTTTGTTTTTTTCTTGCTGATGCCAAACGACTCTTTTGCTTTGCTCAAATAATTCTACTAATTTAGGTATTTCCTCTTTACTCACTTCTCGCATTTTATGAAACTATTCATTAGCACAAAAATGGTATAATTTAAAGAATTCGGACAAATTTGCTAGTAGTATGTTCGATTTCGAAAGGCAATGCGATGCGATAAATTGGCCACAGTAGTAATGGCGATTTCCGTCAGACACGATGAAGCGTGCGGTTATGGGATCTGGGTAGTGGCAATATACTTCCGGGATCAGGAATATTTCATTTCTATGGTCTCGATATCTCAGCGTGTTTAATAATGCAAAAATACCCTAGCCAAAATGGGCGTGACCCTGAACGTAATAAGTTCAAAAACAGGAGGCGTCTTGCCAACTTCATTGGTTCGTTGATCGATGCTCGCTTGGATCCTATCCACTTTTCTTACCCCCTGCCTGTCCTGAAATTCAACCAAACTTTTTACTCTCCCAAACCCCCTCTTTTACAGCTTTAAGCTTCATGAAAATAATTACCATACAATCGGAAAAATATGTGGTTCAATCAACAAAATTATTTTTTACTCATTCATAACATATTGTATGGGCAAGAAAATATTTTCTTGCCCGAACAACAATTTTTGGTTAGTATTTTGTTGGTTTCATCGAGAGTTTAAATAGATTCAACGAATAATAAATATCTCGGTAGATTTAGGCAAACTATTTTGTTAAATCGTCAATCAAATGATTTGATTGAACGGAAAAATTGGTTGTCTATGTGTACTTCTGAAATTTCTGCATTTGATTATAAAAATAAAATATCAATTGTCATGCATTTGGTTAATACTGAGTTATATAAAAAACGTCAAAAAATGTTATCAAATAAAAAATGTATTCAGAAATGGTTATCTCTTTAGATATATTTGTTTAGCAGGTGGTGTATAAATAGTTGATAATGACTTGGGATTTCTTATCTCCAGATGAACAATTAAGATGTGCAAAAATGAACCAATGTATAACCTTTAAAGCTCTTCCATGTATTGTTTTTCCCCTTCTTGGGATTCTGAGGATCTTTACAGCACGCTATTGCCGAGATTCGATAAAACAAGTAAGATTGTGAGATTACTAAATCCCATTAGTGCTATCGGTCGATCGCTTTTTTGAATATTACCTTTATCTTGAACTCTAATCTCTCTTGTATTCACGAAGAGCCAAGAAAAACTGTTTCTGTATAATGTATAGTGCGCGGAAACAAAACAAAAATTAGATTACACGGAAATTTCTATTTTACCTGAAGGGATATTTTTTTGGCTTTTCGGTAATTTTTTATAATAAATAGTTTTTGTGATCGTAAATAATTCGTATCACGAGCCTTTTTTAAGCCAACGTTGCACTTGGAGTTCTTTGGGGGTTTCACCCAAAACCCATATCAAATCAGGCAGGTTCTAAACTTCAAGTCGCTTCTTCAAGTTTAAGCCTCTATAAGTTGTTAAACTAATTCAGACATTCAAATTTTTTATCAGATTGTTTCTACTTCTTTTTTCTGCATTTTTTCTCAGTTCTCTTAGTTTTTCCGAATTTTCAAGTTAGTTAAGGAGCAGCTTGAAAGACATTTTTCCTTGAGTGCATTGTCCAGGTGTCGGTCGATGTAGTAACAAAAGTTTCAGAAATGCTTGCACCACGTGTTATTGATGACGAGTATATCGTACAACAATCCCCAGAGACGTGAAACACACTGAGAGGAGACAACGGGTTGAGATAAAGAGCCTAAGAAAAGTTTGGAATAGAAAACAAAGTACACGTTTCTGCAATATTCATGGACTAGCATGACTTCCCTTCTTTCTTTATTTTCGTACTTCCACCTTTAGTTTAGTTCGAGACTTGTTCTGAATATTTCACATCCACAGTTATGCAAGACGAATATCAAAACGCTCGTTACTGACGTTCCACTATATTATTTAACCAGGTTCTCATCTGCATTTTCACAAATGATGATATACAGTTCCTATTTATAATTCTGAGTGAATTAGCAGTCATAATTCCTTGTTTTAAAGAGTAGGGTTAACTTCTTATCCTTTCCAGTCTATTTACATCTTACTGGGTAAAATTTTCAGATAACTTTTCTATAAAATAACATCATCCCAACTTGATTGAAAACTGGTTGCCTTAATTTCAAAATTATTCTATCAGCTTACCAGCTCACTTCAGAATCAGTTTAATCAGCTTTAGGATGCTCGACTTTTCGATTTTTTTATTGCTACTAAGTCAGGTTTACGACATTTTTTCTCATCTCGATGAGATCACGTGCAGGACTTCCTTTTAAAACAAACTATTCTGGAAAAAGATTTCTGCTTGATATCACTCCAGGCAAGGTGATCAAACGGGATGCTCTCTCCACACGAAGATCATTTTTGTTGATGTATCATATAGTGACTGCCCTCATCAAAATCCGAGTATTGATTCCTTCTTATATATTTGTTTGCCTTCGTGGTGATTTTCAAAATAAATAAGACGAAACTGTTAACTTTTTAAGTAGAAGGCTTCCAACAAGTGTGAATCTATTAGCCACTTTTTCCTATTTTCTGACAGTGGATTTAATTTTCCTCCCTTGCCGATAGTGATTTAACCAACTTTCATCAGTTCCTGATTGTTCTGTAGTTGGAAGCTTGTATCTGCTTAATGGTGAAGGGAGGAAAGTTAGCCCGATAAATTTAAAGAGGAAATCGTCCGAATTGCTCTAAAAGGCTACACCCGATGCGACCGGGTTCTGAAAACTGCTGTGAGCCAAGAGAGTTCGGCCGCAGGAAATGCGAAAAACAAACGAACGCTTTCGTTTCACCGACACTTTTAAGCCCCGGAATTAATTGTCTCTTCTAATTGCACTTAAATTTTGCCGCACTAGTGATAAGAGTCCCGCGTAAGTATAAAGGGTTACTGCGAATGCGAAAATATGAAAATGCAAGGGAAAACTTATGAAGAATAGCGTAGAGGAGTAATTAATTAATCATTAATTAATCAAATTAATTAAATTAATCGCTAAAGAATTCTTAAACTTCTGACACAAAAGGTCCTTTTATTCTTATTTCTGTAAATATTGAACTATTTAGAGTCACACAATAAAAATAATAATAGTATATTGTGCAACAAGTTAAAAAATCGTCGCTTTTTCAATGTGTGGGACACGATACTTTTTCTATAATTTGTTTAAAAAGTGCTAGTGTTTTTTACCTGTTTTTTTGTGTAAAAAGAAGGCGATTTTTTGTCGATTGACGCAATAATAAGAATGGCAATGATGAAAACCATGACAATAATACGGCCGTAACAATAAGCTGGTAAGAATGTTTGGTCAGAATGCCAATAACTTTGCATATTTGCTGGTGTCGATGTCGTGAGACATGACGGAGACACTGACGGTGTTTTTTTGCTCTTGCCAAGCGACGAACCATCAACACGACAATCATCAACTTTTTGGAAATTAATTTAGGTTAGGAACGAGAGTCGGAAAATAGAATGAAGTTGGCTGCGCACGATGCACGAGCTCACCCGAGGCAGCACGAACACACTCGAAGTAACACGAAGTAGTTTGCACTTCATTTACTTTTTTCACTGCGTCCCTTCACTTTTGTCACTGTTGCTCGGAAAGATCAGCACTGCGTATGCGCCACGTCATCGACCAAAAACCGGTCACTTTTTACACCAAAAACAGGTGGAAAAACTGGCACTTTTTCGCGAATTATAGAAAAAATATCTTTTGTCTTCTTCCTCTACTGACGTAAAAAGAAAAACCAACTTATATTTCTTCTTAGATACAGAAAGAATAGAGTATTACTAGCGCATATCATAAATTGTAATACAAAAATTAATTTTAAATATTATGGTTCTGATCATTTATTTATAAAAAGAAATTTGAGATTTAGAGTTAACATTTTAAATGAGGAAATTGACGATCATTGTCATGAAACTAATTTTGTTTTTAAACAAGATCAAGAATTTTCTACTCACATTCTTAGTATAATTGAAGCAACATTTTCTTAATATTTTAAAACTTCATAACAACTCTGTATTGATAGGCATGTTAAACAAATTATTAGGAATTCTATTGTTAAAGTTGATCAGGAACGTTTCCTTTTTTCTCAATTTCGGACCAAATTTCAGTACAATTCCGTTGCTAAAACATAAGAGTAAAATAATTAGTGACACCTTAGCTGGCTTTTAAGGAAAATAGATCAGATGTGATGATTTTATTAATGGAAAATATCATGTTGACGTAAATTTAGCTATGGAACTAAAAAATATCTTAAAATACATAAAGACTTAATTATTATGCGTGATGACAGGGGAAATACAAAGGCGTTCAATTTTCAGCTAAGCAGATGAATTTTCAATTAAATTCATGAACCTGAAGATTGGTAGGATTCCTGATGTATATCAATTATTATTACTGGATGCTAAGATCCTTATTCACCAATATTCCAATTAAACCAGTTATTGCCCTATTCGATTGAATAAATTTTTTGTTTTGGGTTGAAACCCTAAAAATGAATTTTTAAGAAAGTAGTTCAACTTATAAATAAGGAGTTGAATTTCAACTTAAAAAGGTGAATCTTCGACTAAGACAGATTAATTTTTAATCAAAAAGTACAATTTTTAACAAAAAATTATTTTCCTATCAAAAAAGACGAATTATCAACAAATTACATCAATTTTCGACCAAATAGTTAAATTTTTAACCAAGAGGATTGATTTTTTACCAAAAGAACGAATTTTTAACGAAATAAATTAATTTGCAACCAAATAGTTCATATTTCAACGAAAAAAGATATATTTTCACCAAAAATGGAAGTTAAATTTGTAGTTAAAAAGAATAATTTTCTGAAAAAAGAATAATTTGTAACAAAATAGGTTACCTTTCAACCAAAGAAATGTTTTTTTGACAAGTATTACTTTTACAATAATCAATAAAGTAACATAAAATTTGTTCACGTTCAATGTACTAGGTGCTACAGTAAGCACTAGATTGCATTTACAAATTGCTGTTTACAACAAAATGTGATTAACTTTTTTTTTGTAATTCGCAAACATGAAAATATCTTACGTAAGAAATAGCTTTTACCACGTGCCCCCCTTCCCCCCATGAAAGACAGCACAGAAAGATCGTTGATCTACTACCTCCCCCCTCCCCCCACCCAAAAGACTTTACATAATTTATGCACGGCTCCTAGATCATATTTTTGATTTTGAAGGTTTCAAAATTATTGATATTGAAAGTAATCTTGAACGCAGGTTATTCAAGGAAATGTTTTATATTATGAAAGAAAAATTTTCCATCTGGTCAAAACCATGTCACACAATAACGTTTAGAAGAAGCCAATTTTTTTTACCTTCTGAGGAAGGAATGTATTCCCAAGAGTCTTAATTTTGAATTTTGTTTCTGAAAGTCAAGACGTATTCCCTCATGATGTGAGGTAGGGTAGGAAACGGAATCGCGCCTGCGAGGAATATGACGAAAATTGAAACAATTGAGCGACAAGCCAACGACGTCCGCTTTGTGTACACGCAGAGTGAAATACGACGCCTGGGCGCATGCAATACGTTAAATAGGGCCAAGCGTCGAACCCCACCCTCTTCGGGACATGGCAGTAGCCTACCTTTTTTCTTACCATTTTTATGGGCCACCGGTGTCAGAGAGTACGCCTGTTTTACGACCCTTCTGGAATTTCAACGACGAGAGTAAGAAAGTAATGGCCCGCTCTATAAGCTAAAAAAATCCAACAGTCAGCATCACTACTAATAAACTTGAGCTGAATATTGACATTATTAGTAACGTAAAATGGCTTCTTTATGGCATCATCGAAAAAGAAGTTTGAAGTAGCTGCGGAAGGATCAAATGCCTCTAATTAACCTTTTTTCAGGGGGTAAAATTTTTCTATCGCGGATGTCTATGCACAAATTTTTGGCCAACAAATTTTTTAAATAAAGCTATTTGTAAAGGCAAAAATTGGAATATAAATTGTTAGAAAAAGTACCAAGTTCGTTTTTTAAAGTAGTCCACTTGCTTGAAGCATTATTTTGTAAGATTATGATACATTTTGATTAACCATTAAAATAAATTTTCATTGCTTAAACTATTTTATATTGTTTAAATGATTATTATTTTTCGTCCTAATATCAATAAATTATAAACAAGTGGGGAAAGCATTACACGCCAAATTAAAGCTACAACATTCATTTTGAAGATCGAAATTCTATCACATGATTTATATTGGCCATTTATTCCACATTTTTATTTATAACAGTTTTTTCATTCATACAGTGATTAAATTTCAATATAGGGGAAAATGGGGCAAAACGGGATGATTTTGATCAAGGATTTTTTTTCGCATACTAAAATACTTTTTTTCTGCGTTCAACACTATAGGTGCCTCAAACAACTAATAATGTTGTACTTTTTTTATTGATCTTTGAAAAAAATCTTTTGGTCTTGCTTTTCCACTTACACGAGGCAAAACGGAACGCTTAATTAAATAAAAAATAAAATGTATTATGGAAAAAATAATTTAAAAAGACTAAACAAATAAGTAGTACAGTTACAAGAACTGGCTGCAACAAGTTTTAACGTACATTTTTTACATAAAGGTGACCAAAATCAGGCTTTACAAAATACGCAGACATGAATTTCATCGCGGTGTCCCGTTTTGCCTCTGCCCATTCTGCCCCTAAAGTACTTTTTCCAATATTACTCCCGAGAATCGCGATAATTCTTGGAATCAAAAACGACTCGACGCAAAAAAAAGCTATTACGTACACAACGAAATGGTGCTGAAGCGATTTTAATTTAAAAAATATTACTATTATCTACGTGTAGTTAAATATCAGCCAAAATTATAATTAGGCACGAAAACGATCCATGCGTCTCATAACTTGGAAAATAACAACAAAATTATAACAAATTGAAATGGGAAATCTCGGGAACGACTCAAAACGAAGTTCCTACAATTTCCAGTAGATGGCGCCACACAACAGAGGAGATATAATCATCTTCCCGATTTTCCCCTATTGTCATTTTATGATCAAAATTGAAATAATTATTCATTATTTAAAATTTCGTCTCTTTGTCCATTGGAAAATTCATCTTTCTTGATTGAAAATTAACTTTAATGTTGAAATTTATATTTTTGGGTCTTTTTAAATTAATTGACTTTTTAGCTTGAAAACTCATCTCTCTTGATGAACATTCGTTTTTTGAGGTTGAAGATTCATCTCTTTTAGTGGAAAATCTCTTTTTATTGAAAAAGTTAAAGTTTCTTATATTGAATTTAACGTGGTTTCTGCATTATTTTATTCACAAAATTTATTCTTCTATTATTCCCCTATGTTCATGAAAAATCACCCTATTTCCCCTGTTCTAAGAGTATTTTGGGCTGTAATGTCTCCGTTCATTAAATGAAATAAAAAAAATGGACTCAAAAGGGGGAGGGGTGTTCGTATTTGTGACGTCACCCTGGGCGGAAAAAAATGTACAAAACAGCGAGACGTAGGTTTTAAACGGCCTCATATTAAATTCAAATTTAATTTATCTTATAAAAACTTGTGGTTCTTTAGATTTTATAGTTTAGTGTTCCTACTGTATTATAATATTTATTTTATTTTTATTACAATTCTCTATAAATCATCGAAAATATCTGTCGATCCTCGACAACTAGTTCACCCTCAGTAATTGATGCCTTTACCCTATTTTCTAAATCGAAAGAATTTATTAGGTGATGCAAAGAGCCATTTTATTTATTATAGCAACTATATAACTCTTTAAACAATAAGAAAGTGTCTAAATTTATCTTGCAAGTTGAGAATGCTCAAGTTTAAACATTCATTCGATATTTTAGTAATATTTATCAATTTTTTAAACGATTTGCAGTTTTTTATTTTTTTATAAATTAAGGAAATGAAAAATAATGAGAACTTCATGACAGTTTCTGCGTCTTGGTTTTGCAGGTTGAAGAAAAGTGTCTTATGAGGGTAAAAATGATTAAATTATTGTCGATTCACATTCGTTGAAGGATTTCCAATACGGAACTAAACTTTTTTAGACATTTTCAAAAGTTAAGGGTTTCCCAATATTAATTAATTTTGAAACTTTAAAGGGTGTGAGGCGCGTGTTTCTATAAACAGATTTCGCTCAAATTTGCAGGGTATCATTTTTTCGTAGCTACAAGTCAACCACCCAAATAAGCAGCCTTTCACTACGCAAGTTTTACAAACTGTGGACATTTAACAATGTACAAATTTTTTTCTTGCTAAATTCAGTATCGTGGTGTGATTTATGTAAGGCAAATATGAAAATATAGGGTCAAGCTCTTTGAACTTTCAGATTATAACACATCTCCCACGCAAGGATACGAACACAGGACCCTACATATTAATGTCGTGGGCAGAATTATGATGAGGTTTCTTGATGAAAATAGTGTTTTTATTATACCTTCAAGGGTCAGTCAGTCTTTGACACTTTCTACGTGCTGCATTATTCGAAGCTTAAGATACTGATTGGACGACGTAAATAAAAAAATTTCGGTCTGATAAACTGTCTGACCATATCAGGGATTCACTCACTTCCTGAATAAGATGTCAAAGTGAAGGGTACATAACTTTGAATTTCGATGAGAAGCGATTACGCAATTACACGTGATTGCACTATTAATAATCTTCATTTTCAATTTAAAATTTAAAAAAATCAAAAGGTTTTAAATTGAATTTCAATTATTATAAATATGAATTATTCAAATTGAAATACTATAACGTCATATTTGATCTGTCTTCCTTTTATTATTTACATGCAACGTGCAATCGTTCAGATGCAATATAATTTAAAATTAATTTATTATTATTTTTTTAATTAATTAATTAATTTAAATTAATTAAAAATTATAAAAAATATTTGTTACAATTTCGGTATTTTGAAATCGAGTGAATATAGTTACGTTTGTTTTGATCAGGTCCCTGCTCCTAAATATAATTATTCACAGTAAGAGGCTTTTTATATAGAAAAAATTATAGTTTCAACGGTTTAAAATATAATAATTTAAGATTTCAGCATTATATATTGCATAATTTCGACTCGTAACATTTGCAGAATAAACATTTTTATAGTTTATTATTATTTTGTACAGTTTTATTTTTAACTTCAGTAGCTTAAAATTTTACTTTTTCGAATAAACATATCGTAAATTGAGTGGCTCTAATAATGAACAATAATGATTTTGAGTTGCAAGAAAAATGAGATAACAGAGAATGAGAATGCATCTATGTTCATATTATAGTTTCACACTTGTTTGAGAATATAACAAATTAGTTGCAACAAAACTGATTCCACTTTTTTCGTGAAGAAGCCACTGTACTTTTTCTTATAAAAGCAATTCTTTGTTGTTTTTTTTGTGAATTAAACATTTTTCTCAGTGTACGACATTAATAAATTGGCGGTGCCAATGGATTTCGTATTATTGAATCAATAGTTTCTGTAAAGAATCCAACAAATGTTGTAGGATATAAAATAATTAGAATTTTTAAATAAAAAAATTGTCGATCTAAATTATGGTGGGATGAAGGGAAAAAGTTTTTAATCAAGAAATTCGGTCCAGTAAAATCCCTGCAAATAAAGATGCGTAGGATTTTATAGAATCTACTTTAGAAATAACTGATGGCACATCGTAAAAAGTTCGACAGCATATATATATATATATATATATATATTTATACTGTGATAGAAGTCGAGGAAGATAAATATTCATTCGTCCGTATATTCTACTATCAAGTTAAAAAAATATATTTCATTATAATGTGCAAGTTTCCAATAAGAAGGAAAAGGTTCTTACATGTAATACATAACTTTAAATGATTTAAAAACATACGTAAGTGTCTCAAAGATATAGTACTACTTGGCAAAATTTATAAAATCTTAATATTTCTATCCAAGTGTTTAATATTATTATATTTTCAAATATTCCAAAAATGTTCGAACGCCGAATGCTTTAAAATATGTACAGAAAACACTGAAATTATCTGTTGACGCTTCCGTGTATAGGACTATTCCCTATACTCATACTAAGACTTCTTTCTCGATTCCTTTTTAATTTTAACTCTTAAAATTATTCAGTATAATTAAAATAGGTATGCTCATATCGAATATCTTAAGGAATTGCACCAATATGTGTTCAATGAAAATTCTCAAGCGCTGTTAAAAAAAATATTTGGATTGAGAAGCCTTATACAATTTCATGTATCGGAGTGAATAAGAAACAGGAGCAACATTTAAAATAAAAATGAATGAAATTCATAAAGCCTATATTACTATTCAAATGGAAACGATACAACATTTTCTTAACCATTTTGCAGATTATGTTTAACATAAACATTTTTTTTTTCGAATTTCCTCTAAGCTAGATTCAATTTTCGACACTGGTACTATTCTATGTCTTTAAATTCATTTTTAAAGAAATTCTGATCATCCTTGTATAATTTACAATTGTACATATGTGAGAGAAAAGCTTCCTCTCGACTGGAATATTTCAATGTCGTCTTCCTTTCGATTAATATAATATAAAAAATACGGTACCATTTATTTATTTGAAAACTAATGCAAGATTAAGAATGAAACTGCATAAATAAATTTAAGAAAAACCATCTACAATTTTCTTATTATTTACAAAATAGTTATGTAGGGTTTTTTGGCTGAAGAAATTTAAGGGCAATCGGATTTAGAGGAAATAGAACGAGGATAAAGAAGAGTCGAGGACGAGTGGCACCCGTTTTAAATTGCATGGGCGTGTAATCTATAAATCTGTAGATTGTCGGCTGTGGTTGCAGTACCATTTGGTCTTGCTGCACAGAGTTGCGGTTAGGTTGATCCCACAGGAGAAAGCTAGACCCTGGTCCGATGTAAAACCGCGCACACATAATAACGTGCGGGTGCGGCTCATTGTCATTATCGCAGCTGATGTTACACACGCAATGCAGCCCCTCGAGGGATCAGAAAATTACAATTGTCACTCAATCCAGTTCGAGAAGCGGTAGATAAAAAAATAAGAGAAATCCTCTTCTTTTTTGATTAGCCAGTTACTTACCCTTATTTCAGTTAATAACCTTGAAAATTCAATATCATTATTTCTAATAAACATAAAAATATTCATATGAAATTTAATCCCTTTATGTGAACATACTAAGCCACTCGAGAAAAAGTTGTCTTGAAACAATCGCATCGTCCTCTTGACTGTTTTCTTTTGAACCAGAATATCTTAACGACACGAACATAACTACAAATATGACACTGGAAGACGTAATTTTCAATGAAACTAGTCAAATTACATGAACCTCTTATAATAATTTCTTTGAATGTGACACATGTATTAATTTTTTATTTTGACCCCCCGTCCCCTTCCAGCATGCACCAACAACCGCCCTCTAAACGAGGATCAAGTATTTTGCGGTATATTGGTTGTAAATATTACGCTTGTGTAGTTTTTTTTAAAGATCATTTTCAGTGGTCCAATTACAAAGTTTATTGTATTTTTTATTGATTATTAATTGTTTAAACAAATTTTATTTGTTTACGCAATACTTTTTTCATATTTTATCGCATAGTACCGGTACCCTCATAACAGAAAAATCAGAAAAGTCGATTGAATTTGTTTTTAATTATCTAACCAACTTTTATTATTTAAATATAACTTTTAAGTGAAATAAATGAAAAAATCTAGTTTTTGTGTGTGCAAATTTGTCAAGAAATTCGACATATTATCTTTTTTTTCGACACAGTATCTCTGGTATTTTTACCACTTACCCATAATTGTTTGCTCAATTTCCATTTAAAGGCCTTTAAATAAATAATAACAGTTCATATATCTATTTCTTCATTGACTATAACCGCTGTAATATCTTTAACGATTTTTACAGCTTGAGAAGATAAAAATAACGAAGTGTAATTCAATGTATCTGCAATGCGTTTTTAATTTTCTCTTTTTATGTCCTGTCAAAAGTTACATTTCAACAATGAAAAATTATTGTAACAATTAACAATAAAGTCAATCCATCACGTTGATCTTTCATTTAAACCAATTGGTTCATATTACTCAGAAAAGGTGTAAATTTGTGATCAGTTGTTGATAAAAAAGTTTAAACAAATGGAAATAGTTTAAACAATTATGGATAAGTGGCAAAAATATCAAATATACTAGAAATATATCGGATTTGCTGAAACATTTTCAAAAAACTATATTCTTCGGTCGTATTCCAGTTAAAAGTTACATTTAAACAATAAAAGGTTGTTTGAACAATTGAAAACAAATTGGGTCACCCTTTCTGATTTTTTATCTTGCCTAATTAGTTTATCTCGTTGTAAGTATACAGATATTTCACCATAAAATGTAGAAAAAAGTATTGTTTAAACAATTAAATGTTCATTTAAGATCGAAATGGAATTTACTTTCTCATAAACCATTTTATGCGACAAAATCGAAGCATAAAAAAATTCATAAATGAAAATTAGATTTTCAAACTAGTACCTCCTTTTCGACTCATTAGAGACAAATATATAAGAAAATAAAAATGTTCCAATTTGCAGACTTACCTATGAATACTTTTGATCGATGCATATGCCACATTCGTGGAAGTTATTTCCAGAGGTCCCTGCAATTCTCATGGGAAAATAGAGGGGCCTGACGGCAGAATATAATATTTTCTGATCAAAAAAAGTACGTATTCACTTTTTTGAAATCTTACCAAAATGAGATATTTTCCCGAACGAAATTCGAACATTGTCTTTTTATGAACCAGCCTAATGAGCATGATAAACTTGAAATACGAAGAGCTTTTCTGTTTATATACAAACTCAAAATGTTACTACGATATTTTATTCATTTTAAAAATAAGACGGCGGACTAAGGGAATTGAATCATTTTAATTACAGTTCTTATTTAAAAAGACCGTTTTACTTGATACTTTATACTTTTTCATTTCTATTCTTTTATTTTTCAATATGGCTTTGCGGGATCAGTAAAGTAATTGGCAGTTGCAATCTGTCGTCCCTTAGCGAAGCTTTTATGAGCTTTTTACTACTTTAGGGTGTTTGAAGAAGAAGAGCTCTGGCAGTTTTATAGCTATTTGATTTCGTTTAATCCTACTACATGGTCTTTTGCAGTTTCACACGTTTGTAGAAAAGGCTAGTAAAGAAGAAAGCAATTCTGAGCAAATCCTAGTGAAATAATCTGTTAATCCCTCTCATTTGGCTAGGATATTTAATTTAATGAACTAGAAATGTCTGCAACTCCCTGCAACATAAAACATAGAAATTTGAATCAAACGAAAGTCCAATTCTTCGAATCCGCCTCAGAGAATTTGAAACTATTTCAGGAGGAAATCTCGTGACACCAAAGGTCGTGAAAATTTCGACTAAGGACTGATTTATGCTCTTATACTTCACCACTGATGAGTCAGCGGTTGCGGGCAAACCGAAGCGAAGGTGATTTCGGCAGTCAGACATTATTCATTTGTGGACAGAACGTCCCACTCGTTCCTGCAGGTTCTCTCGTCCAATCAGCGCTTCCCAAATAGGTTTGTGTCTCAAAAATATAGATTTAAAACAAGTTGTTCTTGTGTTGTATAGTTAGATACAATATGTGAAAAAAAGAAAAACGAAGGATGCGCCTTTTTGACAAACCCTGCGGGCTACTTCCGGTGGTGCAATCGGCATCGGGCACCAAAGGAGGTGGAGGACGTTAAGACCGGATTTTTGGGACAGATATTGGACAAAACTCTTTCTTACGAAACGACGCTGGTTGTTTTATACTCTCGGGGAAGATAGCGGGTCATAGTCTTTTTATCGCTTTACTGCTGCCGCCGTCATCGATTCTCATGAAGAATCCGATGGCCAGGGCGTTTTTAATATCCTTCCGACGACAGCGATAACACTCCTGTACAGGTTATTGCGTCGAAACTGCATATTCATAGGATTTGCTTATGGCTCGTTTAAATCTTGCAAACGTCCAGAATTTTTCGTTGATCTATACACCTGCCTACGATTTTGTATGGGGTGTTTTATTACGTAAAGCTGCATTTTATAGAATGAAAAACGAGTGAGATTTGCATAAGTCTGTAAAAAAACAGTATTTTGTTTTGGAAATATCATCGAAACGTAAAAAAACATGTCATATGAGGAAAAAGTTTGCTTCAAAAGATAAAAGATGCGATTCTGGATAATCTTCATGAATTTCTTGAATTTATAAATTAGTAATTATAATAATCTTCTATGGCTATTGCTCATTCATTCTGTCAACATTGAAGCATCTATGAGTCACAGTTCGCTTGTGGCTGTTTTTGTCAATTTTTTTCCGTGACTTTTTCTGCCAGTGTGTCAGCTTATTAGAGTCAGTTTGGCATCTTCTATATAGGTAATTCTCCACACGAAGGGCACTTTTGAGAGAAGAAAATTTTTCATGTTGCTCTAAAGCTTCTTATTTAACAAAATAAGGCAATATATTAAAATGTTCAACAATAAGAAAGAAAACGACACAATAACTATCTAATACCACACGAATCAAAAAATTTCATATCAGAATAATGACTTTTTGGCAAAAGTTTTTCGGACGTTAATATTTTGCTATCAGATTTCCCTAAGGAAAAGCCTAAGGCAAGGTTACGTCCTTGGATGTTATGTCAATGGAAAACAACACAAAAGTCTACCAAAGTCTAAAAATTGGAGGGATCCCAAAATCTTTTGAAAAATTGTCTTATCCCGCTCTAGCTTATATTTTTATCATTTATTCATTTAGTTTTATTCCGAAATATGAAAGTTATTAACAGTTTCGTCATTGGATACTAATCCCAGCCTTTCGCGATAGGTGGCAAGATACTGTACTCTTTTTAAAACTCGTACAATTTCTAATTAGGAACGTCCAAAATTCAACAATTTTGACTTTGTAATTAGACATTTTTAAATTTAGCAGTTCAAAACATAACAAGTTCTAACTCAGCAATTTGTAAATTCAATTCAAGCTTGTAGTGAAAGAGACAAAATAAGATGTCGCAAACTTTAGTCTAGCTTATTTGTGTATTAAAATTACCAAAATAAGAATTTTTCATACATATTTTGCTAAAGCGCAGTACAAAGGCTTTGATTACTAGATTCCAAATTAATTATACTTTTTAGGACCCAAGTGCGCTACTTTTCTACATACGTAGTTTTCTTTGCTATTTTCAAAATTTTGGTTTTTCGATCCACCCTAATGTAAATATTAATCTTTTTTATCTTCTTGCAGATTCCTACGATTCCAATTTAAAAGTTTTAAATTTATGTAGCTCTAAAATAGCCTAATTATCGAAGCTTCAAATCTGTAATGTTTCAGCTTTGAAAGCTTAAATTAAAAAATATTTGTTTATGAAACTTTTAATTTTTAATCGCTCAATCCGGAAAATTGCACATTTATAAATTCAGTCAGTTATTATTACTTTTGTAGATTTATTCAATTTTAAGTGCACAAGATGAAGCAGGTTTTAGATTTGATATTGTACGATATTAAAAACTTAACATTTAAAATTATTTAATTTTGGGGGCAGAAAACGTTATAAATACGAACTTTTCAGTTTTACACAATTAGGAGTATTGGTTTTAAGATTGAAAGAATCTAAATAAACATTTCTTATTTTCTGACAGCTTTCAATTTTAAAGACAAGAAAATTTCAATTGCTAAAATTGTTACAATTTTTTAAATTTTATTTTGATATATAGAGTATACGAAGTCCTGAGAATAAAGCATATTGAAGTATGAAGTATAAAGTCAAATTTTTAATTATTGATAATATTTAAATTATTATGGCCGTCTCTACGGTTACCGAAATTTCGCTACGAATAGCTCCCCACCACAACTTTGGCTATTTGTTACGAAATTTCGGTGTGAATAGCTCCGTGATACCACTTGTGCTATTTGTACCGAAATTTCGGGGATAAACTTTGAAAACGCTGATTATGAAATGATAGTGAAAATAGGTGTAAAGTTTATTTTCAAGATCGAAACGGCAAAAAACTATGAACATGTCATGTTTTTCTATTTATTTCAGTAAATAATAAAAGTTTACAAAAAAGCTTGAAATAAAAGTTGTAGATCCTTTGAGAATACACATTTTATGTTGAATCTATTTTTACTTTACGACGGATATTTTTCGAGAAAAAGAACGATAAATGCCAAAAATCATAGAAACCCAGGCGGAAATATTATATCATAGTTTATATACAGTGTGAAGTATTATATATAATATTCATTTGTTTAATACATTTTTTATATAGAACAAATGAATATTATACATAATACTTCACACTATATAATATAAACTATATATAATATTACCGCCTGGGAATGGGAATACAGCACAATGTGTAGTGGTGTGACGTAAATTGTATGAAAAATTCCTGGAAGGGGAATTCGTGCCCGTAGAATGGACAGGAGAAGCGAAACTTTCAAATGAGGACATTGGTGGGAAGGAGACAGCCAATATGTCGGAAATACTGTACAATGTGTAGCGGTATGACTTAAATTGTATAAAAAATTCCTGAAAGGCTGGTTAAGCCCGCGTTGAATCACAGGGTTATTTCCCCGCTATTCCCTACATTATTTCTGTGACCAGTCACAGGGGTGTCTTTCCGCTCCCCACATGGTGTTGGAAAGGGGTATGGATGTCACCTACATTATTTCTGTGACCATTCTCAGGGGTGGCTCCCCCCCCCCCAGATGTTAGATGGCGGTAGACATGAGAAATAAATTATTTCTGTGACTATTCACAGAAGCCCCCCCCCCCCGGATACGTTGGAACGGGGTAGGGATGTCATGTAAAATATTGGTTTTTCATCAAAACTGTATATCACGTAAAAGGTGTATTTCCGAAAGAACTACAACTTTTATTTGAAGCTTTTTTTAAATATTTTATTATTTACTGAAATAAAACGGAAAAACATGACATTCTTTTAGTTTTTTTTTAGTTTTGACCTTGAAAATCAAATGTGCGTCTATTTTTTCTATCATATTCGTAATCAGCAACTCAAAATGCATAGTTATGTATAGAGTTTCAAATTAATCAGAGGTATTCGCTTTTCGGAAGTTTACTCCCGAAATTTCAGTTCAAATAGCCAAATTCGTAGATCGCAGATATTTGCATCGAAATTTCGGCACACGTAGACACTTCCAATTATTACTTTGAATTTAGAAGTGATAAAATTTAATATTTTGTTAATTTTCAATTTTAGATGTTACGATTTCAGAAAAGTTCAGCTCTAATTTGTAGTTTATATTTAAACACTTGAAATACAAAGGCCGTAGCAGGATAAGCCTGGTCAGGATGCCCCCGTCCGGATGTGATCCATATTGCGGGGGTAAGTGGCTACCCCTATAAGAAAAATTTACCCCAATTATCAATTCAAAAGAAAATTTCTTACAAAACTTATAAACAAATTTAAAAAATCATAACATCACATTTTCTTGAAAACAGCTTGACCGATCATGATGGTTTAAATATATGTTATAGAGGGTACTAAAGAGGTTCTGAAAAAAATGCATGAACCAATTCTGTTAATTATTAGGGGATAAAAAAATTATTAAACCTTTCAAATAATTTTTCTAAAGGAAGTGCTTTTGGCACATCAACCATTTTTCCCTATATCATGTTCACATTCAAGGTTGCAATACATATTTTCATAGTTTAAAAAAATAAAATCTACTTGTTGGCCCCTCATATGTATGCAATCCCATGATAATAAGGGGCCCACCTTATTTTAAGCTCATTACGCAATAATTTATACGCAATAGTGTAATTAAAACCAAATGCAAAAGCATTATTCGATCAAAAATAAATTTTATCGTGAACTCCCCGCTCACAGCGTCAATTAATTATAAGTAGATAGAAAAATACTTCTCTTCGTTTACTGCTGACATTCGCCAAACTAATTTCATGTTTGCCGAGGATGGACCACGTGGAGGTCGTCAGTTAGATTAGCATCCCTTACTTTATATACACTATATACAACTATCAAGTGTTTTTATTCATTTTCAATAAGTGTACGCATATGTGCATGTATTCATGCTCACATGTTCTGTACTAGCATATGTGATTTACTTTTATTTTTAATTGCGGAATTATCTCAGTTCCCCATGATGACTTTTAATCAAGCTCAACTGCTATACTTATATATACGCTCTAATTTCAATTTTAGCAACTTCGATTTATGAGTTTCAAGAATTTTGCCGCACGGCGGCTTCCACCCTTTCAGCCACGGTGCCGAAAGCGGAGGTTGTGCCTTTAGTAGCGCAGTGATAAAGCGCTGTATCCTAACGGCCTAGCTAGATAACTGCGTTACGTTGCGCAACATTGCAATACGGCCTTGGCAGCTTACGTTCGGAGACGTTTAATTTAAGTCGAAGGTCAGATCCAAAACCATGCTCAAATTGAAATTCGATTGTAGTTTTAACATGTTTGACTAAGGTTTGTGATTTTATTTTATTCTCAGTTGTATAGAACAATTTTAGTCCTTCGATGTTTTGTCAAAGATACCATATACTAAGTTGTTTCTATTCGTGTCTAATAGGTATACCTTCCTGAAGTTCAAACGTGGTCTTTCATAGTACTCTTCAATTTTTCACGAAACGATTTCACTTTGTTCTTTGTACGTACTGTATATATAGTCTTGTTAAGTTATTAATATAGGATGTATATAGTAATATATAGTGTATATAAAGTAAGGGATGCTAATCTATCTGATGACTTCCACGTGGTGCGTCCTAGGCAAACATGAAATTAGTTTGATGAATGTCAGCAGTAAACGAAGAGCAGTATTTTCCTATCTACTTAGCATCAATTGACACTGTGAGTGCGGAATTCGAAAGAAAATGTGTTTTTTTTTTTAAATAGAGCTGTTGCATTTGGTTTTTATAACACTATTACGCATAATTTCTTGCGTCATGAGCTCAAAATTGAGTTAGCCCCTCATTCTCATGGAATTGCATGCATATGAGAGGCCATCAAGTAGTTTTTATTTTCTTAAGCTATGAAGTAATGCTTCGATCATTTCCGCAAAAAAAGAAAATTACATTTTTTGATTGTCCAAAATTTGTTTATAACGTTTGTGAACACTTTTTTTTTAATTTATACTTGGGGCAAATTTTTCTTATAGGAGTAGCCACCTACCTCCGAAATATGAATCACATCCGAGCGGGGACACCCAGACCATGCTTATCCTGCTACGGACTTTTTCCAGGCTTAAAAGTTTGAAATTTTCTTGCAGCTTTTTAGTAACTATATAAATAAGAAACTTCTCGCGCTATGCTGGTATAAGTTCATAAAATGCAATCTAATGAACTCACAATTCTATGATAAAATTTGAAGCATCGCAAGATGATAAGAAACGGCCTGAATGACTTGAAAGAAAAGTATTGTAATATTAGCACGACAGGATTTTAAAAGAAAACAAGATATACCTTCCATACCTATACCTATCCTGAAGGTTCGTTTCGCGTGTTATTCTCATAGTCACGCCATGTCATGCCATGCTGCGTCTGACCATACAACATCCTGGGAATTGAGAGATTCAACGTTCACTTCTTTAAAAGAAAGGGGGTACTACAATGTTGCAGGAAACTAATTTGAAACCTTCTACCAATTTTAAACTTGAAAAGCCACCTATCATGAATAAATAAGAATTGAGCATGTGGTTGACGATAGCTTCAGGCTACAGAGTTGTTGTGATTACTACATTTTAGGTAGGCAACAATGAATTTCCGCAACGTTTTAGAAGGTCCAGTTTTTGAAATTTTAACAGCACTATAATTTTGAAGTGATTTTCTATTCATAAGTCAAAAAGTATCTTTAATTTAATCTAATACCATTCATAAGTTAGCGGCCGTTCAAAACTTCGTCACACTGCTAGGGGCATATTGGAAATATTAATTTGTATAACTAACTTTCAAAATACTTTAAAAAAGCAAGAGGTGCTCTATTTTACAAGTAAAGTATCTAAACATTATGTTTGTACGTTTATTTTTATTTTAGGCTTTTACGGATTGCGCGCTCCTTTCCCTATTCCCCTCTATTCCTACTTTTAAAGAATTCTTCTATTTCACCTTGCTTTCAAGAAACTAACCCTTTTTCTCATTTTTTCGCATAAGGGCATTAGAACCAGGCCTTAACCTGAATATTGAATTGTCTCATTTTACTCCATAAATACAGTGAAAACTCGCCTTTTTGCTGACCTTGAAAGGAAGCGATTATTTTATTTCTGAGCTGGAGGGCGCCCCACCCTTACTGCGATTCGGCACTTTATTTTCATCAACGACGTTCATTGGCTGCCCCGTTCTTGTATTGATGCGCCACCTGTCGCTATTTTTTAGCGTATATTACGCAATATGATGCATTTCAAGTGAAAACGGTTCAGGCGGTCTCGGCTTATTGCACGGTTCAAAAAGTCGCGGTCCGTTAGATGCATGCATGCATGAGTATTTTTCAAGCGTCTCTCAAGTGTTTTTGTTGGCGTACGACAATTCGCCAAATAAAAATCAATATTATAGAATCAAAAAAACGACTCAAATATTTCGCGGAATAGTGAGTTTCGTGGCATGACGTCGATAGGTGAAAATGTTAGCCGTCAGGAAGGTTAGTACATGTTACTGCAACTGCATACGACTTTTTGGGGAAAATCTCTGAAACGTGAAGGTAAGTTATAAAGGTCTGCATAGTGATCTTTTCAAGTGTGAAATGCATTTGCGCAATTCTGTTTCTTCATCCTTTTATCGATTGGAGAACTTTAATTTTCACATAGCAACTGTCCGAAATTTGAGGTTAAAGTACCATAACCTGATATTTAGGATATTTTATTTTATTTCGTGAAACCAAAAGGTCGTGAATCGACACAAAAATGGAAAATGACTGTGAAAATAGATTCTACACTTGAGAAATACGTATTACTCTGACGTCGTGAAAAAATATTAAATTCAAGGCTTCCCACTCTTCGGGCCTCTTTTTTTTTAATTGGTCACCCACTGACGCGGAGGGGAATATACCGGGACCGTGGTGGGAGTTGCCGGAACTGCGCAAATGGAAATAACCGTCTAGAGCCGACGGGAAATAGAGGTGACAGGAAATAAGAGATACAGAAATATGTGAGACTCCACTGTACTAGAATTGCATCTTTGTTAGATACTTGGAGCCTGTTTTGAATCAAGTCTGTATTCGGAGTGAAAAATTGACTAATTTCAATACTTTTGGTGTAAAAAGATTTGCTCGAATACTCGGGTTAGTATCCAAAAAATTCGTTTCACACTAAAAGTAGGACTCAATTTATGCCGAACCTCTGCAAATCACATTGTGGAGAGTCACATTGGCGACGAGTCACATTAGCGGCATCTCATATTCAGAAAAATTGTAAGTCCACAAAAATTAACAAAAGTGCAACAAATCACATATGCAACAAGTCACATTGCGGCATCTCTCATTTCGAAAAATGTGAAGTCCACAAAAAATGGACAGGGATGCGGGGGGACACCTCTGTGATTAGTCACAAAAGTAATTCAGGTTTCCCCACTACTTTTTGCTAATTTTTCATGGACTCCACATTTTTTCTGAATGAGAAATGCCTCAATGTGATTTTCCGTAGTACGAAAATGTGTTTGCCACGAATGTGACTTACCGCAATGTAACTTGCCCAATGATCCGGACCCAAAAAGTATTACAATTAGTTAATTTCTCACTCCGAATACAGACTTGATTCAAATCAGGAGTAGGCGCTAAGTATTTAACAAAGTTTTCATTAAAGTATTTATGGAGTAAAATGAGGCAATTCAATTTTCACGGTAGGACCGGGTTCCAACGCTCTTAAATGCAAGGTGAATTAATAAAACCCAATATGAAAATCCGACTATTTTTAAATCAAACTTTTTTTTTTATCACAGCATTCATGTCGTTTGTCTAAAAATTACAATGTTTAGCTGAAAATTTGATTACTTTCTTTTAAAAGTTATCGTTTTTGATAGAAATTATTTCTTTGAACTTTCCTCATCTGTTTGGTTGAAAATATAACTATTGTGGTATAAAATTATACTATTTGGTTCAAAATTTATCTATTAATTTGAAAACTTAATTATTTGGTAGAAAATTAACTTTTTTGTTTGAAATTCAACTGTTTTGTAGAAAAAAAGTCAGGCATTTAATTTAAAATTCATCTTTTTTAGTAGAAAATTAATATTTGCGGATTTAAAAGTAAACTGTTTTTCACAAAAATTAATTTTTGAGCTGGGAAACTTAAATCTCTTGATTAAAATTTGTCTTTCTTGGTTGAAAATTCATCTCTTTTAGTATAAAATCTTTTTCAATTGAAAATTCAACTATTTTATTGAAAATTCAATATATTTCTACTTGAGATTTAAGGAATTTAAACCGTTTCATGTTGAATTCAATATGGTATCTACATTATTTTATTTAAAACAATTTATTCCCCTAGCATTCTCCTATTTTCGTGAAAAATCATCCTATTTCTCCTGTTTTAAGAGCATTTTCGGCTTTCGAGTCTGCGTTTATTAAATATAATCGGAATTTTTTACTTGAAACAATAGGGGGGGGGGTATTTTTAAATTCACTGGGGGAGAGGGAAGGTCAAGCTTTATGTGATGATCTGTGACGAAGAATGGAAAGGGTTAAAAAAAACTGTTCAAAATAGCGCGACGTAAATTTTTAACGGCACATTTTATCTTTATTTTAAACTTTTGTTCATTAAAAACTATTTTGGAACTATTTTTTTAAAATCTTCTATTTTTGTTTGATTCCATTTCGCAATTTGCTCGTTATTCGGCGCTTATTATAAAATAATTTCTTTCTACTTTCAATCCACTAATTATATAAACCGATAATTATCGGACGTCAGTGAGAATTTGAACCACATTACTAATGAATCTTATCTATCCAAATGAAAATAATACTTATCGCAGAATTAACTACTCAACAATCACTTTGTCAGTCAAGAAACTGAAGCGTTATTGATGTAAACAATACGCGTTGATTTTGATTAGAATTTATAATCATTAGCAGTGTCGGATGCAATACGTTGCTTGAAAAGTTACTAGTTTTCAGTGACTCGTGGTTAAAAACAAGTACATGATTTGATAATTTTATTTGCTTTATTCTATTTCCAGCGCGATAAAAAATAATCAAAAGTTTTTTCTCATTCTAATTATGAATTATTTGAAGTTTTGTTTTAAATATATAATATTCAGATTTTCTTATACTTTTAGTTTCACAGCATAAAAATGGTCATTTCATTGAACCAAGGATTACTTTACTTTAGTTGAGAAAATATTTTTTAGAGGCAAAAAAGTCATATCTCGACTTGAAGAAATCAATTCTTTACTGATATTTCTTTAAAACAAAGAAATATTGCTTTACAAATGACAATGATTGTGAAAATTATTAAGTCAAAGAATTGATTTCTTGGGAATTAAGAACCTAGTTTCTTTGAACTGTTTTTCACAACTTAATAAATATTTCCTCATTTCCATGAAATCGATCAATTGAAATGGTGAATACGTGTTCAAATTAACTAATTCACTCATGCCTGGATAAAATGGATCATTTTAAATAAGTATCTCTTTCGATAGTAAATTCTCTAAGTTATAAGTTAGCTAAAAATTTTCACCATAGTTATAATAAAAAGATGTGATGATCTAGGTATGTCACCTAATACTACTATGCTTTCTCTTTTCTCGGCATCAGAACTGACTGTGCTTGAAACATTTTCAGAATTTTTGTTAACTCCGTGAAAATCAAAAACATATTACAATTAAAATAATATTGACTTAAAATTGTTATATTGAATTATTTATTATTTGATCAACTTGCATACATGCTTATTCTGAACAATATATCGCATCTTAGGATCACAGTAACATTTCCTCATATTAAAAACCAGTTTCTTTTTTAACAAGGAAGATTTGGTAAAATTTAGTGTATGAGCTCCTTTGAATCAAGGAATCACATATTTCAATCAAGAAAAACTTTCACTTCAGTCGATGAACTTTAATTTTGTTTGAAGGAAATATTTTCCTGCTTTAATATTACATTTGACTATATCAACTACCTAATTGCTGATTTTCAAACACAAATCTCTTATTACTTTGAACCAATAACAACGTTGTTTTTCTTAGTTAATATTTCTGTGACTGGAATAAATATTTATTTCCAACAATAATTTCATATTTTTGGTTTAGATAAAACCATTGCTTTATTTTGAAGAAATGTTTTATAGGACGTACTTAGTAGGATAATTTCTTTGAGTCAAGTAAATTTTCTTTAATTCAAGATTTTTTTTGTCAGTGTACCAACATAGCCAAATAGAAGAATATCTAAAATTAAATAAACAGTCTTTCCTTAATTATATAAAAGCTATGTATTGCCTCAAAAATAATTAATTCCAAACATTCCTTTTTGTATATCCATCAAATACCCGCTCTCCGAATTAAAATGGAAAATAACAATAAATTGAAACTCTCTCATTCAGTTTTTATATTGGATTATCAAACAAGAATATGCAAAAACAATTTGACTGAAAATACTAAAAGTGGAATACGTCCCTTGAGGGAAGTTTAGCCGTAAATACGATCAGTGAAAGCCATGCAAATTACGAATCCGTGATTTAGTCGTACCGGCTCTGCAATAAATAATAATCTAATCGAGCGAGAATACTCGCCGGATTCAAATCTAGGTACGAATTTCCGAAGCTAACTGCGTTTGACAGAAGGAGAACGTGTGTAAGTGTGTGTTTGTTGTGTGTCAATGACACAAATAATGCACATACGTAGTAGCAAACCCCATGTTCAATGCAGAGTGCATCGACTAGCCAAGTATTAGGTTCCAACAATAATATTATCGTGCTCGTTCGAACTAACGCTATTGGACAGTAAAATGCATTTTCGAGAGAGGTTGTACGTGGATCAGAAACTCGCGCATATTGCCACTGATTTGAGGTAAAAGTACATTCTTTCTCCCTCTTACATTACTTCCCCATATCATATGTACCTTTTTCTGAGGTTTGTTCGTTCTTTCTTATTTACTATTGCGTTTGTGTTACACGCTAATGACCACACGTATATGCTTGAGATTTTCGTTAATTACCAACCGCAGAACAGATCTTTCGCTACTTAGTATGAGGAACAATGAAATCTTGCAGCTGATGTTCTCTGGAATTTGCAAGAATATTTACACTTTGGTTGCCAGAAATAACAGATGTGAGGAGTTAACTATTCTTGTAATTTAGTATCCAGACTTCCGTTAAACTTGGCTGAAAACATTACATCTTAGGATGTTTTTTTCAATCTTTTGTAACTTTTCCAGATATACTTTGATGAGGCGCATGAGTATTCCCCAAATTCTACTTCTCCCAATATTTCTTTTATCGAGATTTATTTGACCGCGAATAAAAATTCGCTCTAATTTATATGTTTGCGAAACACCATTTTACCACTTGACACTAGTTCATATTGATATTTTCGATAAATCAACATTAAAAAATGGAATTGTAAAGAATACACATATCGAACTAGGTACTTGAAACTCAAGTAGTGACTTATGCGTTCTGATATCTTATACTATTAATGTCATAAAAACTAAACAGCGAGCATGTGCATCCCACTGAGGAATCCCAGGTATAGCAATGGAAATACGAGAGTGCAATTTCAATTTTAATTGATACGCCTGACGGAATTCAAAGCACCATAATTCTTTATCCTCAACAATATTGTAAGGACTACAGTAAAAGCTCTATGGCCTGGAACACAACTTGAATACACTATAATGAATAAGCACTTAGTGAACAACCGAATATTTCTCTGTTGATGAAAATGTCCTTCTAACGATATTGGCTTTCATATCTACTAATCAAATCTCTCTACTTAATTTGATTATACATAGGACAATTATAAGCATTTCATCAAAACATTACTTTCTCATATTAATAGAAAATATATTATTTGAAAAAGCAGAAACAAAATAATTAGATAGTTAATACGTGTTTAACGGACTAAAAGTTAGTAACTGAAGTGAAATATTGCTTCAACCAAATTAAAAACTGTCTATATTTTTTCTTGTATAGAAACGGACTTTAAGAAACATTTCAAGAAATTTTAAAGGAACTAGGGCAACATGTCAGCTTCTCCCCTCAAGAAAGTTTATTCTTCAAAACTTTTCACCATCTACTTGCGAGGATGGCTGTATTACCTTCGTTACATAAGGAGGGACTGAAACTAATTTGTCGGGTACCTTGAATCTCCATACATATTAGCTCCAGACACCTACTTCACATGAGATTATTAAGCGCGATTTCGATCATAAGTGGTCGTTAGGTTGCAAACAGCATCTAGGTGTTCTAGAATAGAACACAATACCTTCATAATATACATAGAGGGGAATAGAGAATCATGCAGGGCATGTGAATACTAGAATGCTCATCGAGTAATAATTGTAAATTACCATGGATAACTGACTATGAATAATTATAAGCTCAGTCGGATATGCTAAATAGTTGATCGAATTGCCATCTACAGTTTGCTGATTTCTCGAATGCCAGGGACTTCCGCTAATAACCATACGCACCTGATTTATATTCTGAAAATACGAGAGAACTTTGAATTTATCTATCGCGTTTGCACAAGGCCTTTCGGTGCTGTTTCAATTAGCCGAGTTGGATCAACAATTAAGTGATTGGTGGTAGTTGTTATTTATAATTTTAGAATTTAGACTATAAAGGCTCTTTAAGAAGTGAATTCGGTTTATACAATTTGGAACAATCGCTTAAAGAACTTTGGGTTAGGTAATTTAATGTTCTTTGAGACAAATGTGAATTTTTAAGGCTTCTCGTTCGATCAGCGAAGTTAAGTAGCACTTTGCCCGAATATACTCGAATGGGAGCCCTCATACTTGATGGGTAGTACATTTATCAGCTTTTAAGCTGCCTTCACTCTCAAACTAATACTAACGTTTAAATAAGGTATGATGGACAATTAATACCAACAAAACTTTTTTGTTACCTATTTTATATTTCTGTTTTGTAAATTTTGTACCTCAATAAAACAGTTTAATCATTGCAATCATTATATATAATAATCTTCAAATTTATCAATTCGCTCGAAGAAAAATGGATTATACCGTTTATGATCTTAAATTTCAGATTGAGGGACCGCAATCTATAGGTATTGTCAAATTATCATCATGTTATATCGACATAAAAATAATGTTTGTCTAACTTCATAATAATTTAATCTCAGATGCAGTGTTGAGGAAGTTCCTTAAAAAAGGAACTAATTACAGATACAGTTACTTGATGAAATTTGTAACTTGTTAAACTTCAAGTCACTGATTCAAGTAACTTCAAGTTCCTGCAAAGTTCCTTTTTCCACATGTGGAAAAATATGTTACGTATGTAAAGACCTACAAAAATTTATCAACAATAAATTAACGCTGTCATTTTTACTGTTCACAATTGAAGAATTTGCAATTGTAAATCTATAAAACCAAGTCAATTTCTATTTTAAATCTTCTAAATTGAACAATTTAAAAAAAAGCATTCGAAGTTGCGTCATTTTCTCTTATACACAATAAATAGTAAAGATTCTCCCATTGCAAATATTCGAACTTCAAGAATTTAAAATTGCAAAGCGTTACAATTCAATAATTGAAGGGCCGGATAGAATAACGACTTGAACGCGCGAGCATATTAGACTGGCCCCTGAAAGTAGTCAATCGGAGCTATGCGCGGAACAAAAGTTTCCGATCAAGAAAACATTAACAAATATTATTCTGGCAACAAACTTCTTGCGAGTAAGTTGTTCACAATGGTTCCAAGTATATGTCTAGAAATTTTCAGAAGTCTAAATATTATATTCCCGAAGATATGGAAAATTATATTAACGTATCGTAGTAGATACGTAACGTAGTAGAATCAAACAGATACGTTAATATAATTCTCCATATCTTCGGGAATTTGATATGTAGACTTCTGAAAATTTCTAGACATATACTTGGAACCATTTTGAACAACTTACTTGCTGGAAGTTTGTTGCCAGAATAATATTTGTTAATGTTTTTTTGATCGGAAACTTTTGTTCCGCGCATAGCGGCGATTGACTACTTTCAGTGGCCAGTCTAATATGCTCGCGCGTTCAAGTCGTTATTCTATCCGGCCCTTCAATTTTCAATGGTAAATCTTACAAATTTAACATTCAAAATTGAAAATTATAAATATTTAATGTTTTACAATTTGAGGATTTTTATTTATACATATTTAAAATTGAAGAATTATAAATTGCAAATTCCTAAAATTGAAGAGTTCTCAATTAAAACTTTCAAAAATTGTAGAACTTTGAATTGTAAATCGTAAAAAATGATGAGGTTTTTATTGGAACAATTGACAATAACAAATTATGCAAGTTTTAAGTCTTAAAATGGAAAATTCTGTAGTTTTGTTAATGTAAATTCGACATTTCTTCAGTTTCAAAGATTTAGAATGAAAAACTTGACTTTTGATTTTTTAAATCATCCAACTTTGGGAATTTTAATTTATATACCCTCAAAATTTAATAGATTTATATTGTAACTCTTCAAAATAAAAAAAAATTTTAATCTTGACAATTTACAATAAAAAACTGTGTAATTTTTATCAATTACATTAGAAATATCTTCAATTCGGAAGATCTAGAATTAAAAGCTTGAGGTTTGATCTTTGAAATCATTCAAATTTAGGAGCTTCTAGTCCTGCATCCTTGAAATTAAACAGTTTCAATTGCACTTCCTAAAAATTCTAGAATTTTAAATTGCAAATCGTCAAAATTAGAAAATTCTTACTTGTAAATCTCCAAAATTGAACTATTAAAAAAACTGTTTTAAATTACAACCTTTAAAATATAAATTTTGGAAATTGAATAACTTGCAATTCTATATTTTCAAAATTCAAGAATTTGTAATTGTATCTCTTTAGAATTGCAGAACTTTGAATTATAAATCTTTTAAAATTGAAGTACTTTCGAAATACCTTTAGTTTGGAAGATTGAAAATTGAAACCTATTCTTTCCATCTTTAAAATCATCCAAATTTAAGAATTTTTATTTGTGCATATTTAAATTTAAAGAGTTCTCAATTGCAACTCCTCAAAAAGTATTTTTAATTTTGACAATTTATAATTAAAAATCAGGCAATTTTTACGTTTTACAATTTAAAAATCTGTAATTTTGATGATTTATATTCTGAATTTTTAAAAATAATTCGGAAGATATATAACAGAAAACTTGACTTTTAATTTTTAAAATCATACAAATTTAAGAATTTTTATTGCTAGATCTATAAAATTGAAGGGATTTCAATTGTAATTCTTGAAAATTGTAGCAATTCGAATTGCAATTTTTTTAGTTGAAGAGTTTTTAATGGTAGATCTTTAAAATTGAACTATTTGAAACAAACATTAAAAATTACATAATTTTAACACTAGAAGTACCGAGCGGGTTCAATTGACCCCTTTCGATTTTTAAAGTGGTAAATCTCCGCAGCATTGCTTGCAGAGAGATGGCGTTTTGTGACTTTAAATTATTTATGAATAGGAGTATTTGACCATTTTTTCGGAAATATTGGATGCGCACTTTAAAAAAAATTATTCAGAAATCATTAAAAAATCATCAGAAAATGCCGGTACTTCTGGTGTTAAATTATGTGGTAGTTTCTATACGTCCGATAAGAAGCCACGCCACTTCCCTTTTCCAGCTACCCTTTCCCCTTGCCAGGTATGTACGTTTAGACTCGACCGTATTATAAACCTACATAAACGTACGGCCTGGAGGGAAGTTTAGACTCGGCCTTAAATTATACACATTAAAAACTAAAGAGTCTTCAATTGCAAATCTTAAAGATAGACCTATTTCCAAAAGATGTACAATATTGAATGATTCTAAAGTGTATAAAACATTCAAAACTAAACAAGTTGGCAAATTTTTAATTGTAAACATTCAAACAATGGATCAGTGTCGAAAATGAAAGACATCAGTAAGACACAGAATTCCAGAATTTCTTTTAAGAACATCTTATTACAATATAAAATAACACGTTAACTTACTAATTTTTTTCTTTGCTTCTGTTTCCTGTTGGGATAAAGTCTTATATTTTATTGAAAGTTACAAGTTATTGAAAGCCAATTGAAATTTAAATTAAATAAAAATTGTATATGAAAGCCAATGTAGCTATTCTAATAATCATTTAAATTAATGACTATTAATTATATTTTATATTACTTTAAATTAAAACAAATATTTTAATGTGATAATTAGGCAATCAAAATAAGAAACGTATAAAAAGCGCATAGCGCGCTTTTTTGCTAATTCTATTAATAAAAAAAATAAAATTTGAAAAGGAAATGTAATCTTCGTAAAAGAAACTCCTGTTCAACTGCAAATTTTTTAACTGATTTGAACACAGATTAAGAATAAATCAAATGAGCAAGACATTGCTGCAAATTCCAAATAGTATTAGATCTTCAGGGAAGGTGTGAACCGAAATCCTCTGTACTTGAAATGAGAGAAGGGTTCTTGACCTCTTAACATGGTTCATGGACGTTTTAGAGCGAGTGAGCGTAAAAGCATGCTTGCATGAGAGGACCCCTTCGTGGATACCCAAACACCAAGCAAGGTGATACAGGTCATGTCCGGTCGTAGAACAATGGACGTATTCAGTTCTATAGCCAGAATTGATATATATATATATATATAACCTTTAGTTTTAGATATATATATATATATATATATATTGCCTCCACTAGAGTACGTCGCTGCACCAAGTTTGCCATTTCCTTGCATACAATTCCACAATTCTAAGTTTTGTCCTTAGAACTGAATTTCACATAGTCACCCACTAAAACTATTTAACAGTTCCAAAAATCTTTGAAAGTTTCAGAAATTAATAAATCTTTGAATCATTGAATGAGTTTTTAAGAAGCTATTAAGCTGGGCGGAGGTCGCCCAAAAAACTGCGGTTTGTAACAGGGTGGGGGAAGGGGGGCAGCCGATGTAAAGAGATGAATTTAGATAACGTTTAGTGCGCTTCCTGATGATAAAGTTTAACAAAGTTTGCGAATTTTGTAAAAGATGGCCCTGCAACGGTACAGTACTTAATAAGTACGAAAATCACTTTCATATTGCAGACTACACTCTTTTCACTATTCCCCTCTTTTCCTCTGTCTTAAAGAATTCCTCTTTTTTTATCCTGTTCTCAAGAAACTTCCCCTTTTTCTCTTTCATTGTCTAAATGCGAACAGAAATATTAGAATCCAATAAGATAATCCTAATATTATTGGTTGAAAGTTAATTCTTCTTGATTGAAAAGTCTACCATTACATTTTTGGTTCGGAATTCATCTCGTTTGGTTAAAAAAAAAAGATTATTCTGCAAATACAAATATTTTGTTGAAAGTCATATTTTTTGGTAGGAAATTAAACTAATTTGTTAAAAATTCATTATTTTGTTTCAAGAGTCATCTCTTTGGTAGAAATTGATCTTTTTGGTTGAAAATTTAACTGCTTGGCTGAATGTTGAACTACATTCTTAATGATTCATTTCATTTTTAAGATTTACCTCTTTAATTAAAATGTTTACTATTTTGTTGAAAACTAGTTTTTTTTTGTTGTAAATATTAATTTTTTATCTGAAAATGTAACCATTCCATTCTTGGTTGATAGTTTATCGTTTATAAGTTGAGAATTTGTCTGGGTTAAAAACTCATATTTCATGTTTAAAAATTAAATTTATTGTTGAAAATTTACCTATTAAGTTTAAAGTTAAACTATTTGTTTGGTTAAAAATATATGCTTTTGTTGTTCAAAATGTAAACTATTTGGTGAAAAATTCATCTGTCCTGGATTGAAAATTAACTGTTTTCAGACCATTTTGGGCTGTGAATTCAGATATTTTAATATTTTAAATTTTTCTTAATTCATTGCCGAATCTTATAGTTCACAACACGGTCACTTATCCATATTAGAAACTGAACTCACTATACAGAAACGCGAAGAAACCCAGAATAAACGTGAAATCCGTGTTTAGGTAACGGCTTCATTACTAACCGTGATTTGGAAAAACACAATTAACTGCAATTCGGATAAGTTACCTGAACGTAGTTAACGATAGGCGGCTAAAGGGACTTATCCGAAATGCAGTTAACGGTGTTCTTCCAAATCACGTCAGACTTTCGGCATGTGGTTGGGAAGGGAGGGGGGTAAACAAAACTATGGTTGCCAAAGTAGGTGACGGGGGTGTCAAAAATAGCCCAAAATTGGTGACGCAGTTTATGGACGTCCCCTAAGATTTGTCTTGATGAATTCGGTACCCTCTGTAAAAGGTTCACGATGTAGTTCTCGTATATAAAGTTAGTAAAACTCACTAAACTATTTTTCATGAGTTTGGGAGTGGAGGCAATATTTTTACGATCAAGGTCGTGAATCCAGAGATCATGGATGGTGGCTTTTGGTGGCAGGTACTTCACCGAATGCCACCATCGCTCTAAAATCTTGTCACAAACGTGGCGGCAGGCGGTCGAGATGGGACTGTATTAACCCTCCTCCACCTTTCTCAGGTCTGTCATATGCAGGTGAAATCTGTATTCCATTCACGTACAATACGCGAAGCGTTTCGTACCGCGGTTGTACGCTTCCAGGGGCGCATGCTCTGCGACCCTACTTGCAGAATCCTCCATTCTCACCAAGCAATGTACGGAACGCGTGTCGCCAACAGCATTCATATCACGCGCCAAAGAATTATCGATGGGAATCCGCACATGCGCGTTCCTCACACCCGAAAGCATTCTTCCTGCACCCGGCAGGCCAAGAGAAGCCCTCAAAGAATATAGATTAAAATCTAGAGAAGAGAAAAAGAGAAAAGTAAATGGACATTGTCTAGATTCATGGCTTGTCAGAATCTTCGATATTTTGATTTGCTTTTTTCCGAGTTCAACGGAAAGAATTAAAAATGGAAAAGGGGAATTGCAAAGCGGGAGGGGTGAATACGAAGTCACCCCCTCGCTCTTTCCATTTTAAATTCCACTTTCCCTCCTTTTCCATCCTTCTTTTTTTGAGTTAATTCCTAAGTGCGAATTGTCAAAGCTGAAAACAAGATTCAATCTTGGCAGCCAACAGGCACCTAATGATATTGGGTCAACCTCCCCGGATTTTGATACTGTTATAAAACCCCAAGAATATGGGTATCTATTAAAAGTTCTTCGAGATCAGAGTTCAAACTTGAGTTACTCCCCCCCTGGAAATTGCGGAAGATTTAAGAAGCAAATGTTTGCGAAATACTGAAATGGAGGAAATAAAATAAATAATTTTAAACAAGCTCTAAAGAAAAAAGCGTTTATTAAAATGTACTGAGAAGAAAAAAATAAATCCCTTTGAAAGAGGGGCTTGAAATAATTATAATAATAGTAAAAAGATGGTAAAATTCTAAAAGTATTGAGTTTCCGACAGATTCCGCTACGACCCGATTTCTCAAGCGATTCCATCCACAGAGACATTGACAATCTGCCTTTTTCATACGATTGATTGCGTTTCACGCTGGGTGCATCGGAACCCAGACAAGGGACAATTTTATTGGAAAATTTGCTGATGATAAATTCCATTTTCATTTTCCCCTTATTCCAGTATTAACAATCTATTGGCAACCAAAGTCATGCTTTCATATTCTTCATAAAAGAGTAAATCGCTTTATATAGAGAGATTGACAAGTTAAATTTGTTTCATCATCTCTTTTCACCCTTTTTCCAGTCAGTAAATGTAAATAATGAATTATGTTTTGGTTTCAGTTATTCCTTCTCATGGCATATGAAATTCGTTACAAAATTCAAAATTATCAGTCACGAAACTGACATTTTGAAACGCTTTGTAGCTCTGCAAATACAGTAAACTTTGAGAGCTTCCATAAAGGATGTCACAGTTTCTTGGCGAATTTTTGACCCTCCCCCCCATTGTCACATTTTTTCAATGGAGTCTCAATGTCCTCTGTCACAGACTGTCACAATTCGGCTACCCTTCTTCACCCCTAAGACTGTGACATGCTATTTGGAAGCTTCCTTCTTTTTATCTTCGCGGCCTTGAAACGTACACGTTCTATAATTTCAAGGCTAGAGGGGCCCCCACATCTACGATTTGAAATCCATAAATACTATCAATAATAATATAGATAAATACACCCGAGATCCCTAGATCGGCTGGCCCACGTAGTTTCTCAGCAGCTCAAGGGTCGAGAGACGGTTGCGACTCTCGCCTCGGAAGGGCTGGCAATGCACGAGTACTCAGTCGATTATATTACGCAATATGATGCATTACAAGTGGAAACGGTTCAGAAGGTCCTGACTTATTGCGCAGTTGAAAAAGTCGCGTTGCGTTGGCCAGTGTTTTTGTAGACTTACGAGGTGAAAAATATAACATTTCCTACAGCCAGCTAAAAATCAATACAAGAGAATCAAAAAACGACTCAGATATTTCGCGGAATAGTGAGTTTTCTAGCATGTCGTCATTGACATGCTAGAATAGATGGAAATATCAGCCGTCAGGAAGGTTAGCATCGGAGTGACATAGGAGTACGGCCAACTTTTTGCAGGAAGTATTCTGAACGTAAAAGTAAGTTATAAAGTTCGGAATATTAATAGTTTCAAGTGTATAATGCTAGGATAGGTGGCAATATCAGCTGTGAAAAAGGTTAGGACATGGTACTGCAACTGCATAAGCTTTTTTGGAGATAAGATTCCAAACGTAAGGGTGAGTGATAAAGGGCTGAATAGTAATATTTCTTAAGTGCTTCAAGTGTTTCGCAAAATACAATCAACTATCTGAAATTTGAGGTTAGAGTGCCCGGTTCTAGTCAAATCGATCTGACTTATTTTTACACCTAGCATATTTTCTCGAAAAAGTTGTTTGCATTCCTATGACGTTATGCTAAAATACTCAATGCAAAGCTTCCTGCTCTTCGGGCCTCTTTTTTTAATTGGTCAGCGACTGACGCGGGCGTGACCGTACAGCCCGTACAGGGACTGTGGTGAGAGATGACGGAACTGCGCAATTGGAAATAAGCATATATAGTGCAACCTCCGAATAAGACCGTACTCGGGCTTGTAGGGGAATAATATTTCGAGAAATGAGTTACCTACACCCGCAGTCCGAAATCGCCACGAAAAATTCTCGGCTCAACCTTCGAGTAGGACCGCTTGCGCTCGATGAATTTCATGTGCAAAGTGTGGCAATTATGAGTAAGGTAAAATGTTTATTTGAGAAAAAATACTCAATTTATAATTTGCAAGAGGTACTTGGCAGTATTTGACAACATTTTATGTGGTGATATTTTTTTTATAATTGAATTGAAAAATATTATTTTTTTACAAGGATTACTGAATATGTTACTTTGTGTTACTTTTTTGAGATAATTAGACATTTTTATTAATATATTTGTATAGAAAATGTATAAATATTAATAAGTATTAGCAATAGATTAATAAAATTGATTACAATTAATTGAAATTTTAATTACTATTCTATTATTGAAAGCAAAAATTAAGATCAAAACACAATTTCCACCAGCGGTCTTATTCGGAGTTTCGCCCCCGATTCTATGATGCGCGAAGTAGTGAAGACAACTTTCGAACGAAGATTAGGAGAAGCGGTCTTATTCGGAGAGGGCTTATTCAGAGGGTGCACTGTATAGGGCCTTCTCTAAAAACTGCATGCCTCAAAATATGTTGATCTAAAAGATTTTCAAACTTGTTATGTGTTGTATTACTGCAAACAGTAAATTCCAGTTGATCAATTTCATTCCGATATTGGATAAAAATGATATGCAACGCTTTTATAAAAATTGCGGATTTTTATTTGATGAGCAAATTGCGCATCAGGATGATCCGATTCTCAAGATCAATTGTTTGTCATGAATTTTCATATGCAAAAAATGTCAAGTATCCGTCTACATGCACACTGAAATTTAAAAACTGAGCTTTCGAAAACACGCCCTACATTTTCGTAACGAAAAATCAGTAGGTTTCGACGAATAGTTATCTACGTGAACATAAATAAACACTTTTTGAAATTAAAAAAAAAAAACAATTTCTATAGCCTAATATTGGAAAATTGGAATTTTTAGCCTACCCTGAAAGAAAAATTTTTTTAGCACATTCCTTGTTGGCCCTAGGAAGTTGAATATTTATTTTTTTGGTTAGTAATTAATTTTTTAACTGAAAATTTAAATATCACAGCTAAAGATACATCATTTAGGTTTTACAGTACAAAATAATACTTGAAAATGTTGCGCCCTGAATTTAGAAATGGACTTAAATAGAATGACTACTCGAATCCAGATTAATTTTTGCGTACTTTCCGTTCATCTCAGAAATTAGGTACACTCAACTTCCGATACAAGGACCACTGATTTACGATATTCGTAGAACTGCTGGCCTCGTGTGGCCACAGAATGTGGTGATGTGCGGAGTAAGGGAGGCTTGCTCACCCTGACTGTTCAGTAATTTGTAAACAACAGGAGCGTAGGGACAATGCGGGCAGTGTGCGGGCACTCACACGCGGATATTGCGTAATGTTAGAAAATGGTTCACACGGCCCTGACTGTTTACGTTTGGATTCTTCGGAATTTAGGATCGAGGTCAATGCAAGCCATGCCCGAAACCGTTCTTATATCGGAAGTTGAGTGTACGTTTCTGAATTGAAGGTGTAACCTTTTTTACTACTCTTTTTTACTGTAAAAGTTAATTATTTTTGGTTGAAAAGTCTACCATTATATTTTTGGTTGAGAATTTTTTTTCCTTTAAAAATTTTATTGTCTGGTTAAAAATTTAATTATTTTGTTAGAAAATGTAATGGATTGGTTTAGAAATTCAACGATATGGTTGATTTTGTTTTTTTTGTATTGACTGGTGAATCTTTGTTGGTGCAAAATTCGGCTGTTTGCTTGAAAATTCATCTTTTTTGGTAGAAATGTCTCCTTTTTTGTTCAAAATGCAACTGTTTGGTGGAAAATTAATCTGATTTGGTTCAGCATTCAACATTTTACTTTAAAACTCATCTTTTTGCTTCAATTCAACTATGATTTTTATTAAAAATGAAAATCCTTTTGGACTGAAATATCAACTATCAAATTTTTTGTTGAGAATTCATCTTGAGTAATTGAATTTTTAACTACTTGGTTGAAAGTTGAACTCCTTTGGAAAAATTCATTTTTTTTATTGAAGATTCATCATTTTGGTTGGAAATTTATCTTTTTAGCTGAACATTTAAATAATTTGTTAAAAATTCTTTTTTTCTGGTCCAAAATAATTTTTTTAACTGAAAATTCATGATTTTAGTTTGAAATGTATCTCTTTGGCTAAAAATTGAACTATTTTGCTAAAAATTACCTTTCTTTTTAAATTTGTTTATTTTCCATTTAAAAAATGAAAATTAGCTAAAAGTTTAACTATTTTGGTTCAGAATTCATCATTTTAGTTTAAAATTCATCTTCATTTGTTGAAAATTCATCTATTTGTGGAAAATTCGTGTATATTGTTGAAAATCCAACGTTTTCTAAAACATTACTTGTTGGTACTAGGAAGCTCTAAATCTTCTTGTAATCTAAAGAAACACTTTTAGAGAGACAAAAAATTAATTTCCATAGCTATAGAAAATTATAGTCCAATATAGGAAAAATGACATTTTTCTTCCACTCTGTAATTAAAAATTTTGTAAAACATTCCATGTTTCAGAAATATTATGGTGGCCATGGCTAACGTTTTAAGCACATATTTTTTACTTTTCTCGCAAAGATTCACATTTTTGGACTCTATTTCTTTATAAAGTTATTTCTGCCATCTATTTTCAAGTCAAGTTTCATTTTAAAAGGAAAAAAGATTCTCTGGAAAAAGGTAAGAAATCAGTGGTTAGACAAGATTTTTAGATATTGGACAGCAGGTATTCCAATAGACCGTTTTTTTTATTCATAATATATTTAAAGAAAATAGGCTCAATAATACACTACTTCGAAATACTAAAAATAATAATATTAGAACAAAAATGCGTTTTAAATCCATTAAGTGAAGTTGTGGAAAAAATTGGATAGAAAAATAAAATTGTATCTATTAGGTTAGGGAGGTTAGAATTGCAAGAAAATTATTATACACTTCTTAAAACGAACCTTCCTCGCTATTTGAAATATTATAAATAATTGTATATTCAATTCGTAATAAAAAATGTAGTTATTTGTCTTCAACTATCGAAGTTTGACATCAAAATTGGATAAAAGTCAAATTGTCGTATCTAATTCTTGGTTACGGTTTCAAGGCGTTTACATCAAAGTAAAATAAAAAAGGCTGCACCTTAGTTCGGACAGATTAAAAATCTTTAAATATACAATACATGAATTGCAATTGCAATGATTTTGAAAACTTCAAGTCTCCCTTGTTTGAAAAATGCAGCTATTTACCCAAATGGCGATAAAGGCTGATCGGCTTTCTAAACATTATAAATACCGTAAAATTAATAAAAGTTTGTATAATCTTTTCCCCTTGCGTGTTACTAGAATAAAGTATATGGAATGCAAACATCTATCTACTTCTCATAATTATAGCTTATTGCATTATTCTTACAATAAAATATACGAGACTGTCTGACCATTGATACGTGTCCGGAGACCGGTACACTACCCTATATGAATGAAGATGTGTAAAAATTAATTTTCGATCCGCAAGAATGGATCATTTTAAACTCAAGTGGATAATTAGAATATGTAACGGTTTGATATCTCAGAGTTTACTGTGTACAACTAAGTGACAAAAATTTTTTTTTATTCAATTTCCGGTTTATCAAGTCTTCTATGAAGGTATCTTTAGTGTTTTACTTTGATATTAAACTATAATTATGAATCCATATGATACAAGTAATGAAATATTTATTTCTGTTATTCTGATTAAATATGGATGCAAGAAGTGTATTTGTGATAAATATAACAGGAACTTTTATCAGGTTCGCCTTGTGTAGTGGTATTTTCTACAGAGTGAAAATATAGTTGAGGGCTGCTAGTGATCCCATGAATCTCGTTTGGTCTGAGGATGTAATCGACGCCTAAACCGAGGAATCTTGTGGCTCCAGGCAGGTTTTTCTCAGAATAAACGTTATCCACTATCCTAAATGTTCTATTTTCAGACAGTACTTTACCCGTGTCCATATTTCAGTCGATAAAGGGTAATGTAGTGGATTCTCGAGGTATTTGGAAGCCCCTAGGCATACATCCATGTATATAAAATAACCATGTAAGCACTTGAATTCGTCTGTTTCTTTTACATTTTCTTCCTCCCTGTACAATGTACATTGTACATTATAACATTGCCCAATCGCCACATTCCAAAGGCAATATTTAGCAGCCATTATTTTCAATTATTGCATATTTATTATTGTTTGTGTTCAATTTATATTAATTTTTCATTTTTTATTGGGAATTCCAACATTGAGTTCATACTTCATAATCGAATAATTTATTATTAGATGCTCGCATCGATTTACGACAATTGAAAAATGTTACGCATATTCATTCTCAGAAGTACAAAACTATAAAAGCAAAGATTTTTGACCGCTGAATTGAAATTTATACTTTTGAGAAGTCAATCAAACCACAAATTGAAGTTACATCACAATATACATGATATTCAAATTTGTACAATTTATTACTTTAGCTTTAAGAGTTTAAGCCGAATTTTGATGAAAGTACATCAGCGAAAGTGTCTAGCAAAAAATTTTAATATATATATTTTTTTCATATTAATCTTTTGTAATAAAATTTATTAGTTAGGGCAATTCCAGTAGAATCGAGAGTAGAATATTAACAAGCATATTTCATGGGCTACAATATTAATCGGTTTAAGTTATTTTGTCAAACGCATGCAGCTGGGCTCAAAGGTAACGAGAATGCATTTTAATGATGCATAAATTTAACCTCGAGATTGGCTGAATCTGCTAGTTTCAGAGGATAGAGGTTTACATTTACCATGTTATTTGTGAATATATTTTTCCTTTTGCAATTAAAAATTTCTTCTATTGAACATCCAATAAGGAATGTGACATTTAAGGTTTATAATTTAATAATTACATTAAAGAGCTACCATTAAGTACTCAAGGCTCTTTAGGAAGAGAGGGGGTTCGGAAAATCTTACGAATCTTAACTTATGGGGATTCGGGTGGGGGGAGGAGCCTGAAGAATTTCTTACACATAACTTTCCTCTTTCTAATTATTTTTTTTTCAATATGCTTATTGAAATCTGTTTTGGCTCTTAAACTTCATTTCTACACAATTATTCATATTACATCATTACTTATTTTATTTCCTTTTAAGTAATATTACATATGTCCAATAAATACATATAGAGTCGAAGAGTGAATCAGGCTTGAAATCTGATGTACAGCTTTCATAAAATTTGATGAAATCCCTGGGAATCTTTGCAATTCTTTGAAATCCTGTGAATTCATTTGGCGATTTTGTAAATCCTTTAAATAAATGTAAATCATATTAAAATTCCTTGAAATCCTTTGACTTTCATGTATACCGTACATAATACTTTGAAATAACTTCGAAACGATTGAGCTCCCTGGAAATCCCCTTGAAATCCTTTAAAACCGGTAAAAATCCCTTAAAATTTCATTAAATTCCGTGAAATATCTCAAAAATGTATGAGATCCATTGAAATCCTTTTGAAATTCATTAAAGTCTCTAAAATCCTTTCAAGTCTTTACAACTCTGTTGCAGTCCTGTGAAATCTTTACAAATGATATAAAATATCTTCAAACCCTTTTAAATCTTTGAAATCCCATTAAAATTCCTCAAAATCCATAAATGCCCGTCGAATTTGTTCGATATCTCTTGAAATTCCGTAAAATCTCTTGAAATCTGTGTAAGCTTCTTGAAGTCCCTCCCTCAAATTTCTTTGTAATCCGCGGGTTTTAATTCTTGAAATCTTTTTAATAATTTGAAATCTTTGAAACCTCTTGTAATCCTTCGGAATCGTTTGAAATAACCTAAAAGTTTTGCAATCCCTTAAAATCTCATGCAATCAGTATGAAATATATAATATTACGTAAAAAGTGGTGGGATGAGGCACAAAAATCTGTCGAATCCTTACAATAGAAGAGGAGGGGTTTAAAACATCAAAAATCATCCGCAAGTAATTAATCGACGTTCTCTTAAGTAAAAGTATTTCATAAAATTTTGGAATGAAATGAATAAGTTTAGGAAGGAATATAAAAAAATTAAAAGAATTGCAAAATACTTCAACACATTTTGGCAAATTTCATTAAACGTAAAAAAGTTGAAAAAAGATGATTTGTTTTGATCTAAACATTAATTGGATAGAGGTTATTTGAGTATAAATTCTTCTAGAGGGAATCCTCTAACTTTGATGGGTTGGTAAATTTGTGAAAAACGTTATAAGAGCGCACCATAAAATTATAACGATTTTCGAAAAACGGTGTAGCTCACGGATAATAAAAAAACAGGCTATAAACCCTTCATCGTAAGAGGAGAAAACTATTATGCGTCGCTCGTCTAAAAAAAAAACGGCCCGAAGGGCCTAAGGGGTTTTATTTCCGCGGGTAAGAGCTGAATACCAGTGGCAAATGCAATGACGTCTACATGTACGCACGAGACGAGTTCAAAACTAAGTTGAGAAAAGTACACGATTTTTCACTTTTCTTGCGGTGATTCCGTTATTGTGAGAAAGAAAGCCGCAATGCTGTAAATTTCTCCTGTGACAGATGAACTATTTAAAACGTCTTTTATCAAATAGGTGAGAAACCTTTATTTCATTGTATAAGATTTTTAAAATGCTGTAGAAATGATAAATTAAACAATAACAAAAATCTATTTTGAATATTTGAACAAATATTGTCCCACAAATATTAGAAATAAATATTTGTATTCGGAATGATTGACATTTTATTCACTAATATTGATTGATAGAAAATTTAATTTAGGATAAAATTTTAGAGTATAAAATAGGTTCGATTGTAGTGATTTTTTTCTAGTAAATAGTGGTTAAAATAATCTAGAATCAGGAGAGAAAGAACAACAGAATTCCTGTGTTGTCGGTGCTTCCAGACACAAGACGAATACCCGCACTGACCACAAAGAAACTCCCCTGCTTTTTTTTCTCTCTCTGCCCTCATCTTTCGGTAATATTTTCCTCTCTTTTTAGATCCTTCTTTCCCCATTGGAGGGCCTCGTCGCTAGACGATACGCTGCTATTCTATGCAAAATGCGCGGATCTTTCTGTAGAATCGCCGTAAAAAGGCGACTGAGTCTTAAAATGAAGCCATTAAAACTTTTTCTTATTTTTCAGTGCAAAAACTTTTTTCTACAAAAATATAAGATATACTGATATGGGACCGTTCCAAAACTGAGTCACGGGATTTTAAAAACTTTTTTCACCACTCCCCTTCTTCGTCAAAGATCATTACACAAAGATAAGCCTAAAATAAAACACAAAACATAAAAACTTAATATTTTAATAGCATACTCAGCCCAAATGGCCCTCAAAATAGGGGAAATAGGGTAATTATTCACAAAAATAGGTATATCAAAGGGGAATAAATTCTTTTAAATAAAATTATGTATAGGTACCATATTGTTTTCAAGCCGAAAAGACGAATGTTTTAGAAAACAGTTGACTTTTCAACCTGAAAAGATCAAGTTTCAACCGTGAAAGATGATTCTCAACCAAATAGTTGAACTTTTAAGCAAAATAAACCACTTCTCAACATAGAAAAATCATTTTCGCAAATAAAGAGGAATTTTCAAGAAAATAGTGGACTTTTCAACTAGAAAATGTTCTCAAATTCTTAAATAAAAAAGACTAAACTTCACTAAAAACAGTTGCATTTCCAGTCAAATAGTTCAAGTTTAAAGTCAGGAAGACGAATTTTTTAGAAGAAATTAAATTTTCAATCTAAAAGGACGAATTTTCTATCCAAAAAGACGAATGTTTATCAAAGCAGTTACATTTTCTACCAAGAAAGATGGCTTTTTAACAAAATACTTGAATTTTCGAATGAAATCATGAATCTTCAAGCAAAAAAGTGAATTTTTCACAAAAAGGTTCAACTTTTTACAGTTCAACAAAATGATTTTCAATTTATAAAAAGTTAAATATTTATCCAATAAAATGAATGTTTAACAAAGTAATTCAACTAACAAAAATGAATTCTTAATGAAAAATTTAAAAAAAATGGATCAGTGAAATTTTCATTTAAGAAAATTAATGTTCAACTAAAAAATCAAATTTTCGACAAAATCGTTAAGTCTTTAATCAATAAGTAGAATTTTCAACCAAAAAATTTTAATTCTGAACCAAAAATTTGATAGAAGACTTTTCAGTTAATAGTGTATTATGCACAAGCGGGGAAAAGAGGGACTTTATTGACGAGTGTTTCTTTTCTGTGCGAGTAATGGCCATTATACATATATGACGTAATAATTATAAAAGGTCCATTATATACATATGAACTGAAAGGCGGAACTTCAGGTTCGCTCCGCGGTCATGAAAAACGGTCGTATTCATGCATGTATTATATAAAAATAATTAATTTTCAATGAAAAATAGTTGGATTTTCTTATTAGGCTCTATTAATTCAATGCGCATTTAACTGAAAAAAAAAAACTAGAGAAAAAGAAAGTTTCTTGAAAACAGAACAAAAACGGGGATTCTTTCAATAAAGGGGAACCCTCCCCCACTTTTTCACGAATCGTCATAAAACCTCTCCCCCCTCTGACAGAGTGACGTAGTTTTTGAACGGCCCCTATAGGAGGGAAAAAAAGTGGAGTTTGCTGAAGGTAAACAGGAAGATCGTTTGAAAAACATACCGCTCGATAATTTCTGCGAATATAATCTCACAATAAGGAATGGGCCTCGTGTAGTAAAACCCATAACTTCCGGCCGGTTAAGGTTAAATAGCGATAAGGGGTTTAAGACACTAATGGTTATTGCTCTTTGTAAAGATATTGTGAAAACGAGTAATTCTTAGTATGTATTCCTAGAAGCAAAAAATTATTAGAATTAATGCCTATCATGTTGTGAACAACCGCACGCGAATCTTCTTCGCCTTTTAGAAATAGAATAATAAACTTTTCATTTCTCAGTGTCGACTGAAATATTCTCCGAATTATTTCATGTTTTTAAAGAAAAGATCTTGTAACAAGATTCTCCATGAAATGAAGCGTATTCGTTGAATATTCTGGTTAGCTCCTGGTTAAATATTTAAAACATAGTTTGTAAAAGCGGGTGATTGGAAGCTCGACTCTTCCTGCTCGTGCAAAGAGAAATCTTTTCCCAGGAGACTGCATTATGAATTCATTCGATGCGAAACTTGCACTTCCTCCACCCCGTTTTTACATTCTTCAATATGAACAACAAGATTTTATTCTGGGACTTCAGCATCCAACGTCAAATCTATGAAATAGCGCCGAGAATTAAATGAAATCAATAATTCAACTCCACGATTCTCTCGGGACAACTGTTTACAAAGGAAAATGCATTTTGTAGAAGAAAGACTTGTCCCAAAGAAAGAGTGTTTACAAATATTTTTCATCTTCTCTTAAAGTAAAACTTCTAATAAATAATATTAAAATGTAAAAATACATACATAGCAAACCACGGGTTACCAAAGCGTTCCATATCATTCTGATTGCTAACTTCATATCAAAATGATCTACTTTTTTGGATCCAAATTTAGTCGTAGCTTAGTCATGACCGACATACTATTTCTAAAAGAAGGAATATTTTTTAAAATTTTGAATTTTTGGGGGAGGGAAAAATTACAGTCTTCCTATATTGGATTACAAATCTGTATGACTCTGAAATTATTATTTTTTACTCCACAAATGTTTATGTGGATCTCCCACTTCTGGAAGATTTACAGCTACCTAGAAACAACAAAATTAAAAAAAAAAAACTTTGAGTTTTGAACAAAATATATAAATCTCTAAAAAATAGTTGAACTTTCAACCAAAAATATCAATTTTCATCCAAGAAGATTAATCATCTACCAAAATAGTTTAATCTTTAACCAAGAAGTTTAATATTAGACTTACCTAGTTCCGTCTTCCACTTTTGAAAGATTCACAACTTTCTAGGCCCATCAAGGAATGATTTAGAAAATTTGTAATTTCAGGGTGCGTGACAAATTCCAATTTTCTTTTATCAGTCTATAAATCTCTATAGCTTCGGCAATTATGTTTTTACCTTCAAAAAGGGTTTCCTTAAATTTACGTAGCTAAAATATTTCTGCGAAAATTAGTGTTTTTTTTTGTTTGAACGAAATGCAGGAAATTTCTTGAAAAGCCCACTTTTAAAATTGCAATGTGCATGTAGACGGTCATGATTTGGAAGTGGCATAACAACTGACACTTGACAGTTGATACTCATGAAAATTTACGACAGGAAATTGATCTTGAGAATCGAATCATGATGATAAGCAATTTTCTGATCAAATAAAAAATCCAAAAACTGCATAAGAGTGTTACACATCATTTTGATCAAATTTCTGGATCAAATTGATCCACTGGCATTTACTGTGTACCGAATGGCATCTTAAGTTTTACAATCCATTTAAGGTTTAATGAAAAAATTTCGCATGAAAGTACATTTTCACGTAGGAAAATCTTGACATCTCGATTTTTTTTCATTTCCTAAAATGAAGGCGTGTACTATCGGTATCGCATTTCAAAATCTAGGACGTTTCACTCGCCGGAAATGCAGCGTATCGGGCTCGTGGAGTATAGAGGAAGCTTTTTCCTCAGGACGCTGAAGGCGCAGAAGCCCTTTAGGATAAGAACTCGGTGGCAAGGCTTTTCGTCTCTAACCTTCCTAGCCTTTGGTAGTGAAATGCATGCTCTTCTTCTTGTCTTGTGGGTAGAAATACGATCACCTTTTGCATACGTATCTCGTAAGTAGGCCAGCCGTCTATTTGCCGAATGCGAAGCCAAATACGAACAAGATAATTATCAGAAAGGAGTGAGAAAAAAGACAACAAATTTAGAAATTGTTCCTTAAGTACACATCGTTTTTATTTATTCTATTCAGAAACTTAAAATTTTGATTTACTTCGATTCGAGAATTTTTGCAAAAAATGAAAACAATCTGTAAATTAAAGGCTTGAGAGTTGAAAATGTTTCAATTGTATGCAAGTTTGGACAACGCAATGTAGCTGTAAAAACTGATCAAAATGTTAGGCTGAAAAATGTTAGACATTCAATAATTTCAAACTCAAGAATTTACGGTTCAACAATTTTACATTAGAACTATTGATCAAGATTCACGGTAGTGAGTCGTCGCCAAATAAAAAACGAAAAACACGTATATCTTTTCTCGAAAGAACGCTAGTTATCGCACATGTATTGGATGTCTCAGTCAATTCTTCACCGATTTGTATTAAACATTATCAAACATTGTCCAGTTTTTTTAAACTGGACAAAGCAGATTCAGAAGACATGAAAAATGTATTATTTTTAGCAGTTCAGTCGACCCGTAACCTAGGATTTTCAACGGATTATTGTAAAAAATTTAGGATACATTAATTAGATTAAAGCTACCGAGCCGTTTTCAAGAATTTTTAATTAATTATTTCTTTCCAGATGCATTTCACTTTTTATGCAAACAATTAGATTTTTTAACAGTTTAGTCGAACTGTAGCCTACAATTAGTAACAGATTCGTCTACTAACCACAGGATAAATTCACTCGATGAAGCTCCAGTGCCGTTTTTCAGGAAATTTTGATTAAATAATTATTTCTAGAGCTAATTAAGTTTTAATGTCCAAAATTCAATTTTCCAGCCGTTCTGTCGACCTACAGCTTAAGATTTTAAACCAATTCATTCAAAAATTTTAGGATAAAGTGACTACATAAAGCTGCAGTGCATTTTTCAAGAAGATTTTAATTCAAAATTTATTTCCAGATATATTTCATACTTTTTATGCCAAAAATTCGATGTTTCAGCAGTTTAGTCGACCTGGAGCTTACACTATGGAACCAATGCGTCTAAAAACATAATATACAATCGATTTGTCTAAAAATTTCAGAATAAATTTTCTATGTAATGTATTTTACTAGATTTCTAGATACAATTTTACAATGAATTGAATACATGAAGTTCCGGTGCCATTTTCGAAGAAATTTTGCATTATTTATTATTTCTAGAGATATTTCACTTTTTATGACCAAAATTCGACTTTTTAGGAGTTTAGTGCAACTATAGCCTACAATATCCAACCGATTTGTTTACAAATTGCAGGATGAATTAACTAGATGAAACTTAAGTAATATTTTAGGACATTTTTATTCACTAATTATTTCTAGAAATATTCACTTTTAATGCCCAAAATTTGATTTTTTAGCAGTTATTGAACCTGTATTTATACCAAATTTTGAACTTGACAATTGAAAATAAAAAAATGTTTAGTTATATTTTGATTTATAATATCAACACTAATTATATGCATTATACTGTATTGAGTATTAAATATTCTTATTACTTTGAAACGAGTATTTCATTTATTGAAAAAGAAGTTAAATCTTACCAAAAACATCTACGATGCAAAAAATTCCGCTAAGTAAAAACTTTAAAACTGATCAATAATAATTATAATCAACACCGTTTGTGAAATCAAAGTTTGCCAAGTAATTCTAAAAGATATCGAAACTTTTAACTTTTGTTTAGATTGATAAAATACAGACATTTTTGGAATGTATTGAAAGGGGCAAAATAAAAACTTGGTGAGATTTTTTTTTCATAATAATAATTTTGCCATGTTTTTATTTTCCCCCTTTTAATACATTTTCGAAATTTCTGTATTTCATCAATTATGAACAATTCTGAAATTTAGATTACTTTTAGAATTACTTGGCAAACTTTGACTTCACTAACTTTGTTGATTGTGCTGAAAAGTTTTTACTTGGCGGAATTTTTTACATAATAGATGTTTTTGGTGAGTATTAGCAATTTCAAAGAAAGAGCCATAATCAGAAATAATTGATAATTGAGTCGTTCTCCGCAAGAAGATTTTGAGTCGGAAATAGTTAAATTGGAGAGAACGTCAGAGGAAAAATAAATTTGGTATTTTAATCTGTTATTATTATTATTACAAAGCTTTGTAACGCATAATAACAGGTCGCGATAAAATGGGCAACAAAATTAAAGTTTAATGCATAAATTGTTTTAAGCAATTGCCTTTTTTTGGCAAACACTTACTAGAGACTATTATAATTCAATTTTCCTAAGATAAATAAACAGTACAACAGTATAAGTTTGATCAGAATTATTGAAGATAGAATCATAAAACATAAAAATCATATTTAACATGATAGTTAATTGTCGTAAACAATTTATGCAAACAAATACTTCAGTGTAGCAGTTTGTTGTCTTTTCATTGGCCATTGATTAAAAAATTGTTTATAACTTTATGAATTGTTCATAAATTTTCAATCTATGACAATTTTTTGCTACAAAAGACCGTTTTTGTAATAAATCAGAACAATTTTAGTACAAAATCATACTTTTCTACAAAACTGATAAACTGGAGTATTTTTGAAAATGAATCGTTCATAAAATGTAAATAAAATCGTAAATAGAATGTGTACGTTATTCAAATCTATCTTCATTACTTCTGATCAACTGGAAGTTTATTTAAGTAATTGTTCAGCGATAAAAAATAGTTTTCTTGAAATGGCTAATTTTGTCACACAGCCGCGGCTGTTCGAACTGAGCGACCAAATGTGCACTCATACTTATAAAATTCACTAAAAATTTAAAAGTTAAAAAGAATCCAAAAATCATAGGAATATGCATTTAAGATATCGGGAAATCCAAAAAGCCGCTCTCTCAATTTAAACATAAAAGCTTTTCGTTCACATTTTTAAATGTAAAATTGAAAGTTAACACTTGAAAAAGCACAATAATCTTGGCAGAAAACCATTTGACAGTGAAAAATTTCGGATTAAAAACTTTAATTTTTCTTTCAATTTCTATTTAAAGCATTACAAGTTAAACAGTTACAAATTTAGAGGCTTAAATAATGCAAACAAATCTTAGTTGTAGACAAAAGGATTAATTTTTATTTGGAAACCTTGAATGTGTATAACTAGTCGGGTTTAAAATGGAGCAATTTGAAACTTGAGATCATGCAGATTTTAAAAGTTTAAACCTGAATGATGTTTCAATATTAGGGGATAAAGCAAAATGAAAATCAGACCAAACAAAAAAAAATAAAAAATAATAATTCTAAAAGAATAAATAAAAATATTCCTATTCTTAACAATTGTCAAATTTTTAATGTATGTAATCCTTGAAATGTACTTTCTCGGATTGAATAAATTGAATAAAAGGCACGAAGTGTTAAACTTTTTAATTAGAATAATCTCCGGTCGTCACAACGCTAAAATTTTATTTTTCAGGTTACATAAAGTTTAAAAACTTTACATTCGAATCCTTATATGATTTGAAGTATTTGGGTTTCAAAAGTGAAATATTTAAAAATCTTACTTTCAAATGAGTTGGTTTTAAACTTTTTATGAATCTTTGAATTACTTTAATTCATAAAAGAAACAAAAATGTCGAAGGATAGCGATTAAAGTTGCATTTTTTAAATCTTAAGCCTTTCGAACATTTATTACTTTAAAAGAAGAAAAATAAAAAAATTCTATTTATATTATAATGATGTCAATTTTCTAAATGAATTATTTCAAATTTTTCAAATTTTAAATCGAAAACGTCGTTCGAACATTTTTTAAATCGCAATCGTGAAAATATGAAAACCTTCAAACTGAAAATATAAGAATTTTGAAATATCAAATTATAGACGTTAGATTTAACCAACTACAAAATTTTGAAGTTAAAAATGGTAAAATTTTAATCTGAAACGATGGAAATTATTTGCGAAACAAGTTTTACAATTTGAAGCTGCAGACATGCAACAATCATGTACCCGCCGGCAAATATTTATAATAATTCATGATTATGGATTTATAATTTATTATCATGGAATTATGATGAAAATTTGAAGGTCTATAAATCAAAAATATAATATAAATCTAGAAAAATAGATATAATTCTGATTGTAAGTCAAATATATGTGGTTAATATGGAATATGATTGATGAATAACAAGGTCTTAAAATTATTAATTGCTTTTCGAAAAGGAATATTTTCAAGCATCCATTTATAATTATACCTCAATCAGACTAGTTGAATAAAAATCCTCAAACTGGAAAAATTGATCATTAATATTCCATATTTGTGTAGCACTCTTATAAATAATCTTCCTAAGCACAAATTTCCTAATTTTGAAACACTATTCACTATTCACTAAAAACACATCATAAAGGATAAATTATACAATTTTTAATTTCAAATAATCTTTATTCAATTAAATTGAGTTATTCTATTTCCAATCTTCAGCAGAAACGCATTGAAGACTGTCTTGTTAATAACACGAAGCAGCACTATTTCCAATGTTAATAATTCCAATATTCACAAAGTGTTTTAAAACTAATAGAAGTAAATATAGAGAAGCTTTTCACTAACAATTATGTTTGATGCACTAAAGATTCGACTTTCCGACTTTCCGATTTTCCGATACTAGAAACGCGCTGCTGGTCTATGGCAGGCCTAGAAGTCGGCGTGGTACTTTGGTGGAGGGGGGCACTGCGCGTCTTCTTAAAGCTTCGCGGTTTTTTTCAAAAGCGCCATGTGACCCCCACTTATCGAGTTCCGTTTCCTCTCTCTCCGTTTCTCCCTACCACTTTGTGCATTGCCATCACTTTCAGGTCCGGCTCAAGGCACATAAAACCAATCAGACAAATCTATTATTAAATTGCACAAAATAATCAGTAACAAAGAAAAAAATTTTAATAATCATCAACAAATTTTCAAAACTACTAATACAAATTCTAATTTTAAATAATGCAAGACGGCCAAAACAAAAAATGTATTTATTACTTCCTCTCTGTAATAATAATTAACGAGCCACGGCATAATATTAAATGATATTTAGATCATCTGTTAATTGAATTTCTTACAATTAGCGAAGAATAACTCATTCTTTTAGTAATGATGCATTATCGCTTTGAATATTATATCACGGCTATTTCAATCAATTCATTTAAATTTTACAATAATCTATTCATAATAATTTCAATTGAGCCTGCTTAAATTATGAATTTCTTTTACCTTCAGGTTTGAAGTTACAAATATATATTATTTCAGGTTAAATATAAAGTTATAAGAATTTCGAGGATTTTTAAAAATGTCGTAAATTGTAATCAATTTTTAAGCTTTTCTAAAGAAGATTGGATTTGGCGAAAGAGCACCAATTCTATGAGGGGTATATTCTTAGTTGGTACTTCTCTGAATGCAATTCTATCCCTACTTCTCGTCTTTTCCACCTCTCTTTTCAACACTAATATCCGTTCTCTACTCAACTCGTTCTCTCCTCTCGTTTTCTCGCTCTGAAGCTTTTTTCTGCTTAAACTCGTCCGTCTCTTTCACATCTTGTTTCTCTCACATCAGTGCATATTCTTTCCTTCCTTCTTTTCTTTCCTTGAAATGTAGTTCCATTTCATTCCTCTCGTAGACTCGCATACATGGAGTTCACCTGCAAGCAGACCTGACCTAATCTCAAGAAAATGTATTTTGATATAAATGTTCTCTACATTTTCTTCCTTGCAGAACACCTTAAGATTTTTAATTTTTAAATCATTTTTTTTCAATTACTGTTTACTGCAAAATTAATAAATTCTTTCTAGTGGATTAAATGCAAATTCTCATCGCAGCTTGAGATAAATATAACCTAGATTGCGAGTGTTTAAAAAATATTAAATCGTAAATTAATTTGCTCGTATCACTCTTTGCACAATGTGACATTTTCCATCTTTTATTAAATCCTCTGCAATATAAGACGAATTCATTTCGTTATCACCACTTTGATAAAAAAAAGGAATTTTTATTGCCTTTTACAGCACTTTTCTCTTCATGCGATTTTTAGCTATGAGAGACAAGATAAACACAATAAATTCATGCTAAATAGGAAGTTCTAACATGTCATAAGACGTGAGGTTTGCATGTCAAAATATTGACTATACAGTTATACATGCCTCTGTAAAAGGTGCGCGATTTACAAAATTGTAAAAATATTCCGAAATTTTCCAATGAATTGAATTTTGTCAAATATTTCAACAGAATTAATTTGATTTACTTTGATAGTTCTGTTTTCAGTGGGGGTGGCAACTCAAATAAAAAACTGTACTGTCAAATTTAAATTATTGTACACCCTGGATTTTCCTAGAAGTTATATGAAAAATTTAAAGTACGAACTCTCTACCGTTATGGAAAATTCCGTAATGCTATTCAGTGCCTTTAAAGAATTACATTTTATACGACATACTGGATGAAATCCATCACCAAGAAAAATGTGTTTTACCATTTTCGACCGCGATCTTTAGATATTAAGCTAAACAATCCAGATGTTATTTTATATAATCCAGGATTTTAAAAATTAACATTCAGACTGTATAGGACCTAATTAGGGGACCATCAGTCTGGATTTTCCCGAACATGTCCTCTTTTTGCAGCATGCCACTTTTGTCCTATAGGGGTTTTGACTTATACCGGTTTTTTTTTTAGGATTTTTTAGTTTTTTAATTTAAGGAATATTGTCTCAGTGAAATATACTGATTTGCTTCAAAATGTTTGGCAAATGAAAATTATTTGTATAATTTCATGTTTTAATGAGTATTCTTCTTATTTCTATACATGCTGAGCTGAATTTGGTGTTATAACGAGATTGGTGAGTTGAGAATCAAGCGAACAAAACACGAGAGATCCATTTTTTGAAAAAAATAAGTTATGCATGGGTTTAGAATTTTCAAAACTCGAGAAATATGATTATTAACCCTTAGTTCACAAAAAACTCCATCCCGTTAATATCTCCCTTTCAAAATTTTGTAACCATCAAAATATAAATATGCAACTGAATCAGAACAACCTAATAATAAAATCCAACTATTTTTTGTTGAAAGTTAATTCCTTTTAATTGAAAAGTGTCTATAATATTTTTGGTTTAGAATTCATCTCTTTTGGTTAATTATTCTACTATTTCGTTGAAGATTTAACTGTATAGTTGTAAACTCGTTTTTGTTGGTAGAAAATTACGTTTTTAACTAAAAATTGAACAATTCCATTATTAGTTAAAATTGTTGCTTTTTTCTAAACTGAAAACTCTTTTCTGGTTGAACATTCACCTATTTTGTTGAAAAAAAATACAACAGTTTGGGTAAAAATTAGCCTGTTTTGGTTGCGGATTCAACTACTTTTTTTTTTTAAATTCCTCTTTTGATGGAAGTATCGACTATTAAATTTTTCGTTGAGAATTCATATTTTGGGTCAAATTCGAGTGTTTTTTATTTAAAATTAAAATCTCTTCTTGATTGAAATATCAAACATTATATTTGTCTTGAAGAAGTAATTTGTTTGTATTAAAAATTAAACTATTTTTTCGAAAATCTATCTGTTTTGCTGAAAATTCAACTATTTATTGAAAATTGAAATATTTTGTTGAAAATTCAACTATTTCATTGAAAATGCAATATATTTCGACATAGAATTCTAAATGTTTCATATTGAATTCAATATGGTACCAATATATTAATTTCATTTAAAAGAATTTATTTCGCTACTATTTCCCTATTTTCGGTAAAAATCGCCTTATTATTCCCCTATTTTTGAGAAAAATCACCTTATTTTCCCTAGTTTGAGAACATATTCGGCTGCGAAGTCTGTTAAAATATTATGTTTCTATGTTTTTTTTAATTTATTTTTTTTTATTTTAGTCATTTGCGAGGGCATTTGTCAAATTAAATCAAAGAAAAACTTGAAGTATTTTTTGAACGACCCCTTATTGACTGAAATTTCAGTCCGACTTTTCCCTCTTTTTTTAAGCCCCATATCCTATTTTGTCCTTTGTTTTGAAGTTCGGCTGTCGTACATCACGAAAGTCAGCTTTGGCCACCCTAGACTTAACATCTTTGACATCCAAGATCGTAATAAACTGTATAATCCATTTTTCTCAGTGGCACCAAGAGCGAATTTCGTTTAACCTCAGATTGTTTGAGTATTTAACAAAATTGGTTGCTTTCTAAGGAATTCGACACATTTTCTTAGCGAGTAGAGAAGAAAAGAAATAGAATGGAAAGTAATTGGGAATGTAAATTAGTTTGTGAATAATGTAGTTTTGAAATTGAAGCGGATTTTTCCCTGGAGGCCTGGTCCAACATCCAGGGCCCTGGAGGATGTGGTGCCTCTCAAATTGCAGCTCTCACGAACGAACGAACGAATGTGAGAAGAGAAAGAAGAAATGAAAGAAAAGAGTGAGAGAGAGAGAGAGAGAGAGAGAGAGAGAGAGAGATATGTAGCTTCTAGTTGTTGGCCAACGTTGTTGCTCCGGCTAAAACCTCACTTTCGCATTGCTAGACTCAATTCATGCCAAGGCTGACTGGGTGCGTTGCCCTCTATTGCCCCTATGCTGCCGTCACTGCAGCATGTGTCCTCCCCCCAGCCCCTTTGACCCCCTCGTCCGCGTTGCACCCGGCCACGAGGCAAACTGCAATTGCCTTAGACCTTAACCGCCTGCACGCACTGCGTGTGCCCAATTTAAACTTGCTTCAATTTCGTCTTGCTCCACAATAGACTTTTTTTCTACTCACGTTTTTCTTCACTTGAAATATGTATGAAACATTCATAAGATCGAGCATTCCAAATGTCATACATACATTACACAAAGGCAAGTTCAAGAATTTATACAGAAAAATTCCGAGCTTTCTTTTATCCTAACTTTAGATAGTTTCGTTGCAGTGCTTTAATCTGCATGGAAAAAATGGTAGGTAGCATGCCATCAGATCCTAACCCAAATTTTCACAATTGTACAGGTAAGACAAGAAACTTCCTCAAAAATTGAATTTTTAATTAAAAAACAACAACGAGAAAGTACCTGAAAAGATCGAATAACAAATTTTATTAGGTTGTTCACGTGAATAAAAAATTTGCGAATTTAGTTTCTAACGATTGAGCTACTGAATCGATTACACAAAAAAGTTTGATTGAAAATAGTATTAGATTTTGAGAAAATGGAGGGGTACATTTTTCGATCGAGGCGCACGTTTAGACATGATAAAAAAAAAAGCTTTAAAAAATGGTTACGGTTTACGCGATATTTGTCCCCCCTGGAACGTTACAGTGGAACGTCCCAAAGGTGTCCGTGGAACGTTCCAGGCACGCTGCGGGAACGTTTCGTGCTATTGAGGCACTGAATATGTTTGAGAGATGAGTGAAATAGTTTACAGGTATTTTTATCCACAGATTGATAAAAATTATTCGTTGGTGGATACAATTTGCTGTCAATTGACGGCGGATAAATTTCATTTTTGCGCGGATTAAAACGCTGCACAGTGAGGTAGAATCCCAAAACGCTGGGCAAACCCCAAAAAATAAGCTTTTAAAATGTAACGCAATATATATGCGAACACACTAAAAATCATCTGACAACTAAGAATCTATAAAAAAAATTCGTCAAAGTAGGCGCTGCTCACCTACAAAAAAGGGTTTCGTAGCCTATTAAGACGTTAATTAAATCTATCAAATCTCCCCCTCTCATACTTTCCCTACCCTTACTTCACCCTTCGCCCCCCCTTCCAAACTTTTTCCTCCTGTACTTCCCCCTGTCTTCGCTACCCCAGCTAACCCTTCTCTTCCCCTACGATCCTCCCACAGCTATCACTTCCCCTCCCCTACTCACCCTTGTTCCTAATAATTTCCCCTACTTATCCTCACTCTACCCATCTCCTCTAATTTCGCCTCACTTCTCCTAATTCCCCTTCCTCACTTCTTCTACTTCCCACCCCTCATTTCTCCTCACTTCCAGTCCCCCTATCTTCCCCTCACTTTTCCTATTCCCACTAACCTCATTTCCATCACTTTCTCTACAACTACTCCCCTCTTTTCCCCTTACTTCCCCTCCTTGGAAAAAAGTGCGATGGAGGGACAGAAGGACACCTAACCAGAACTATAAGGTTTTTTGCTTGGGGCTACGAAGCCCAAAAACGGAATAAATGTGTATGTTTATTGTTTTTCAACTCTTAAAATTGAACACTTTAACAAGCAGTTCGTGTTGTAAATATATCACTATACATTGAAATATGTTATACTAAAGTAAATGCAAAAGGAAGAAAATTAGTTTTTTATTCTGTTGGTTTTATTCTCAAACTAACATATAGTGATAAGAAGAAATAAGTTTATAGCTGAATCAATTTTTATTAAATAATACTTTTGGGTTACAGAGTATTACAGATTTTCAATTGTTAATGATTATTTCAATTTCTTTACCTAACATCATGCAAGTTGCAGTGCGTAGTTGTTCTGTAACCATGTGCTTGACTATTCCCGAACAAACTGGGTACACCTACATGCACCTCTTCGTCTGGTGGGCTACTGTTTATGAAAATTGACTTCAATGCTTTAACCCGTAAGGGTCAAGTCTGAAATAATTGACGTAAGAACAAAATAAATAGTGTATTGAGGGCATTTAACTGAAAAGTAATTGTCATATAAAAAAATTTCTCAAGTGTTTGAATAATTATTTTGTGAATAATTTATTGAATAATTTATTGATTTGAAAAAAAAATAGTTCTACTCGATTCTACGGGGAAAAATTAATAGAATTCACTTGCTGTTTTCTGGCATCTATCATCGCATTGGTTTTCGACAATGAATAAATATTTTAATTAAATCCAGTTCTTATTGAAATTTACAAAAAATAAGATCGTGAAGGAATTACACAAATGATTCCTAAGTAATCAGTATTTGCAATTAATTTTTTAAATCATTTGTTAATTTAATAAATTGTTAGAATAATTTGAAGAGAAGGCTAAGTTCTCAGTGCAATATATATTAATTCATATTAAATATTTAGTAAATAAAGGCAGAGGATATTTATTACTTATATCGGTTTCAATTTCCTTCAACATTGTGGTTAAGTTAAACCAAAAACTTAAGAAACTTAAGAAACCCACACAAAAAACGGTTCATTCAAATCGAACTATTTTTTGATCTTTGTGTTCGTTATATTGGACCCGCCATTTTTTAAAAATATTTTTGAAAAAGAATTTCAGATCAGCCGACCCAAAAAACTATGCGAAAAAAATGTCATTTAAGTCCCAAGCAGAAAATGCATTGTTTAGTCATTTACCGTTTTTAAAACTTGAATATTTTATTGTCTAAAAAATAGAAAGAAGCTTCTCTCTTAGATCAAGCTAATTACATTTTCAGAAATGAATATTGGCTGACTAAATTAGAAATTTCTACTTAACGAAAGATTTGATGAAAGAGGAGTTCAAATGGTTCCTAGAACTGAACTGAACACCTAAATCCTTCTCTAAAAATTGAATGATCTAAAAATCTAACAATTTTGATATTTTCATTATTTTTGATTTTCCATAAAATCTTTATTTACTGGAAAGTACTGTTCTTCCTATTCACTAACACTATTCATTAAGTGATTGATAGTGCTTTTTTACAGGTAAAACCTGAGATTTTGGGAATTGACAATTTTGAAATTTGAAGAAATAAGTTTATTGTTAAATTCATATTAATGTTAGTTAACACCTACAACGGAATATCCGCTTTACAGGAGGATATAGTTTACAGATAATAAAGTAATAATATAATTAATAATATAATAATATAATAATAATATATTAATATCATGATAATATAATATCGTATAATATAATAATAATAATATCATCATAATTTAAACACCGTAAAAGCATGTTTCGTTCTAAGTGTTAACTATGCGAAAAATCAGTGTCCCCAACGATATAAGATAATTTTACATTTTGAGTTGATGTAAACACTTTATTTGCATTGTCTACATTTATATTGAAACATAAATTTCATAATAAAATAGGTTTTAGTATTTAAAAGGTCATGAATCGTTTAATTATATTTTTTTATACAATATTTCTATAAAATTAACTCAGAAAAAGCTGATAGGGTTATCAATGTATGAAAACATTTTTTAGATTCTTTCATATAAATCATCAACCAGTTAAATCTGTCAAAAAATTTCTGTACATTATTTTACAAAGTAGATTCAGTAGATTTTGAAAAATGGCAAGGTTCATTTATTTCAGCTCCCTGAAAGCTTGGGATATTAGCCAATATAATTCAAATTTGTCAATCGTTACAATAGAACCTAAATAAAACCTTTGAGTACGCCCAATAAAGATTTTCCTCTAAAACTTTTTAGTACTCACTAGAAGTTCTTCTTCAAAAACAATTTTTTCGTAATAATATATGTAAAGTTTCCTTTCAAATCCAAATTTCAGAATAAAAAAAATTAAGTTTAACACAATTTAAACATTTTAGAATATATAAATAGACATTTCGAGTTGAACCGGCGATAGAATTTGTCGAATTCGCGTTAAATTACTTATTTTGATCAGTATTATTTTGTGTTAGAGAGTTTAATCAAGTATGAGAATCATAAGAGGTTTATGACATTTTTGAGTGAAAATAAAGAATTTTAATCATTTTTAAATAAAAAAGTAAATTAGTACGCGCGTAAAGCGCAAAATGTTCAAGTACTCTAACAATAGCTATTGCCTAGAAATATCGCAAGTAGAAATGTATGGGCTTGGCCAGACATAATTATTTTCGAAATAAAATATTGGCTGATTAAATTGGGATTTTCTACTCGATGTTTGACTGAGTAAAAATGGGTGCAAAATGATTTGTTTTAAACTTTTAATCATCTTTGCTTTTTATTCCATCACAAAATGGTGTTAATAAATAAAGAATATAAAAACACATATATTTCTGAACCGATAAATGTTTATTTAATACTACAATGCTTTCAAATCTATCACTTATTCTCGAAGAATTTCTAAATGCTCTGAAAAATTATAAAAAAACCATTTACCAAAATTTTTCTTTTACCTTTAAAAACATAATTTTCGATTTTATTTCAAATAAAAGAATTGTCAGAATACAGTACTATTTGAATCGATTGTAAAACAAATTTTATAGGATAAAATTACATTCAATATTAAATAATTATGGCAAATATAACAAATTAGGTAAATTTTATAATTTAAAGAAAAATTAAAGTTTAGCTACTATTTATATAAAAGTAAACTGAAATTTTATAATTTGTAAATGAAAAACTGATAATCACAAGTGCTCTAAATTTAAATTATTACCTGTGTAATAGAAATAAAAAAAAAATAATTGGGTCAAAGTGATTAAAATTCATCTGTGTTCTAAATTCTGAAAATACCCAAAACATGCCAGAAACTGCAGAATTGTTTGAATACCCCAAGTGCTTATGACAATGAGTTACCGAGTCAGAGATTAGATCAAGAATGCTTATGTGTCGAGGTGCTCTTGTCGACGCGAGCATGCAAATCTGTTGCCAGTAAACTGCGCTCGTATTATACGGAACATATATTTCTGAATTTCACTAAAGTGAAGTTTAACACCTTCCAGAATGTAAAAAAATCATTTAAATGTAAAGTTATAAACAATTCTATAAACCGATAGCAATATTACAGTCGCAATAAAAATAATCATAGGATTATCCTATCTAAGAAAGTAGTGTGAAGATTTGTCTCGAAAATCTCGCAATCATTGTTGCTGAAAACCTGATTGTCTTTTCATCAATTGAAGTTGTTTTATATCTTAAATTTGAAATAAAAAAAAATTATTCTACTAATAATCTCTTTTAAAAAGAAAAATCATACAAAAGGTTATAGAAATTTTGAAAAACAAAAGAATTTTAATATAATACCATGGAGTTTCGAAGACGATTCAAAATTTCAACGTTAGCATTCAACACCGGAAATGGGTATTTTTAATACAAAAAATCCTCAGATTTAAAGATCACATTTTTTGTCAACAATTTACGATTTTTGGGTTTGTTCGCGTTTTTTACCGGAAATCGACATTTTTAAAATAAAACTCATTAGATTTTAAAGTTTCATCATTTTTAAACAATTTTATGTTATGTTAACGTTCTACAACAAAAAATTGGTATTTTAAAACAAAAATCATTAGTGTTCGAACCAGATTTTCAATTTTTGGTCAGTTTTAGGTTATATTGGCGTTTTTCACAGGAAATAAGTTATCTTAAACAAAAATTTAGAAAATGAACAAAAATTAAATTTTAAAGAAGATTCATAATTTCTTAACAATGAAATATAAATAATAGTAACAAATCATTAGTTTTTAAACAAGATTTAACATTTGTATATGATTAACCTAGCGTTAACCTAAGTTAACCTAGCGGTGTTCAACATAAATATCGATATAAATTTCAAAGAAATTTTACAATTTTGTAACAATTTAAGGTTATATCAACGTTTTTTTTGTGGAAAACCGGTTATTTTAAACAAAAATCATTTGACTTCAAAAATAAAACTTACAATTTTGAGAAAATTTAGCTTATTAGCTTGTTTGTCTTTTTGGTGTGAAAATACATCTCTTTCGGGAAAAATTCATCTTTTTTGGTTGAAAATTCAAATAGTTAGTTGAAAATTCATGTATTTTGTTGAAAACTCTTCTTTTTTGGTGGAAGATTCATCTTTATGATGAGAATTCTACTATTTGGTTCAAAATTCATTTTTTGTTGAAGATTTATTATTTTAGTTGCAAATTTATCTCTTTGGCATTTTTCAAATTTATGCAATTTCAACAAGTTTTTTGAAATTTAAATTCAATATTTAGCTATAAGCCCAATACGATCTTTCAAAATAATTATTCCAAAAGATATTAAAAAATTTTCAAGAAAACATATTTAATACTTTATTATTTATAAGAATTTTTTCACGCTGGGGTCGTCGACGACCCCATGTGCTAAGTACGTTACTCGACGGAGATGTTCCAAACAAGGGTAAACTTTTTTGATTTGAAATTAAAATATTTTTTGATTGAAGTATCAAATATTATATTTTTCGTTGAAAATTCATATTTTTGGTTCGAAAATTTAACTAATTGGTACATAGTTAAACCATTTTGACATAAATTTAATTTTTGGTTGAAGATTCATCGATTCAAATATGAATTTCCATCAATTATCGAAAATGTTGTCCTTACTTTTATTTTCTATTATTTTAGACAAAAGATACTGTGCAATACGAAAAAATCTTGTATTAATAATAATAATTCTATTTTTTAATTTAAAAATTGCTCACGAGAGAAAAAGTAATAATCGCGCGCGTATGGTGCGTGTTTCTTTTCTAGTAATATTAAAAAGGTTTTGAACTATTAAAATCTGCTCAATAATAAATTGTAAATGAAAAATTAAAAGTGATTTTCTGTAACTTCCTATATGTTCCATTAGAAGCTCTCTTCGTGATTCAAGGACACTCTGACTTAACATTTTCGCAGTGGTTGTTTGCCTAGAAATTGTTTCAGTGATGAAAGAGTATGTATTATAGTTGGGTAGAGTATGTTCACAGCGAAAACATAGAGATGATCTACGAGTATTCCTATCTATGAATCGTGGGTCGTATGGCAAAACGCCAGCACTGGGTATGCAGAGATAACGCTCCATTTCCAGAAAAAAGTTATAAATAAATTTCATATTTGAAGACTATGACGACGTGTTTGTCGCCTATGTACATTGTACATTGTACATTCTAGCCTTTTATGAGCTTTATTACTTTTATTACTGATAAGCACTATACAGTGATTGCGAATTTTTTTTCTAGATGTGCCGCTATCGTAATCGGCGAAACTTCAAGGAGAGGAAGTGGGGAGAGAGAGAGAGAGAGCGAGAACTTTGCTACAAATTTGATAAGATAAATTAATTTCGCGAAATCCCTGGAAAGAATTTGCATATGTTATTATCTGCTCACTAAAAACACATTTTATAGTCCAAAGTGAATATAATACAAGACCTAAATAAAATAAAAAATTGAAGATTTCAAAGTTTTTAGTACGTCGAAGTTTGAAAACATCAAACTTAAAAGCAAACCTTACTAGTGCTCCACTCTTGATTGGTTAACGTTTAAACAATTGGATTAATTTCTACGTTTAACCGCTTAGACATTAAACCTGTAGAAAACTTCATTCGGTTAAACTTTTCATCGTTTTGAACTTCTTTTTATTAAATTTAAACTAACTTCAGTTCAGGGCCTAAAATATGTAGTCCAGATTACAGAATTAGTCGAAATTAGGAATAGCAAAGGTGAAACAGTATATGATGTGGACGAAGTAAAAGACGGTCATAGGGACTATTGCAAGAAATTATTAGGAGGTGACATTATGGAGCAGCACAACTCCGACATAGAAGACGATACGTCCGAAAATCCTGTTGAAAGAATTAGTGTCTCTGAGGTTAAGGATATTATTAAGAACTTAAAGAATGGTGAGGTTGCTAGTGCAGACGGTATTCGCGCTAAGATGACTGGAAAAAGACGATTATTGTCCCAGTATACAAAGGAAAGGGAGATAAAATTAACTGCAATAATGACAGATCTATCAGCCTAATAATTATGGTGGAGAAAATACTTTCAAAAATACCTATTGATAGAGTAATGAAAATAATATAACAAAAGATCCTGGAAGTCCAATATGGATTCATGCCAGAAAAATCATGTACGGATCAGATATTTAGCTAGAGGCAAATCATGGAAAAAATTTTTAGGGTAAACAAAATAGTTTTATTCGTCCCCTAGCCGAAAGTACGTCTTCCCGGCTGCATTTCTGTCCGGGAACAGTGGCTTTTGCGGCCTGCTAGAATTAATGCGATCTCCGATTGACTGCGGGATTTTTGTGGCTCGCTGACGCAGCAACTTGACAGGTGAATGGAAAAAAGAGAGCGTTGGTGTGTTCAACCTCAAAACTGATCGTATTACGAAATCATAAAAAATATATGATTTTGATACCCACCCCGACCAGAAAAACCTCGGCTCCGCCTCGGCTTAGCAAAAGTCGGGCGGGCGACCGAATCCCATGCATCCGCTCAGCTGACCGAGAGCAGCGGCGCTGCGCGAGGTGGCCGGGAGCGCGTGCTGATGCAGGCAACAAAAGAAAAAGTATCCGAGCTAGCAGCCTTCAACGCATTTTATTAGTAAAACATTAATTATTAAACGTACTTTCGGCTGGGGATGAAGAAAAATAGTATACGAATGAGGGCCAGCAATATTCGATGCCCTGGCGTGCGTGATATGAGGCATCGGCTTCGCCTCGGCCTTCATATCACACACGCCCGGAAATCCAACTTTCTGGCCTTGGGTCGTAATGTACTATTTCTGTGCATTTGTTGATCTGGACAAAGCGTTTGATAAGGTAGATAGAAGTAAGTTTTGGGAAGTCCTGAAAGAGTACAGAGTCAATGGATGGCTCCTAAAAGCAATAAAAGCAATATATGCATTGCAGGTAACAAAGCGAATGTAAAGGTAAATGGACAACTGAGAGAATGCTTCGATATTAAACAAGGTAAAGTTGCATTATGTCCTCTTGGCCATTCATTATATTCATAGATTGGTGTCTGAGAATGGCCCTACTCGACAAAGAACGTGTAGATCTACGGACAGTGAAGGTGCGTGGGTTAGTGTTTGCAGTTGATTTGGTCGTTATGACAAAGTCAATTAAAAGCTTACAGAGAATACTAAGCAAACCGAATACTCGTATGAAGAACATTGGACTTAAAATTCACGTGACCAATACAAAAAGTATGGCATTTGAAGGAAAGGGTGAGAAAACAGTATGCAACATTGCCTTAGACCATGAGAGGATAGAACAAGTTGATGAGTAAGTGTATGTTGGTCTATTCACTACTGACGGAAAGATCGATGGACAGATAGCCAACCATATAAATGAGGATAATAAGCTTATCAGCAGCGTAGGAGCCATGACCATAAGTAAAAAAACAACAAATAAAGCTGAATATATAATATATAATTCTATACTCGCACTCACTGTGGTGTACCGTGGCGAAACCTGGACCTACAAAGAAAAGAATAAGAGTAAAGTAACTCGGTTGTCATGCGATTCCTGCGCAATGCATGCGGTAAAACGCTAATGGACAAATTCAGTAAAGAGAGGATTCTCAAAGAATGTGCTGTAGAGGAAACGCTGTTGACAAGAGAGAAAGAAATTTGTTGAGATTGTTTAGGCATATATGGAAAATGAAAGAAGAATGACTGACAAAACAAGTATATTTAGTTAGAGTAAATGGTTGTGTACCCAGAGGTAGACCGAGGTAATGTGTGGTGGGAATTTGTGAATGATACCCTGAATCGAAAAGATATTTTTAAAAAAAAACAGCAAAACACCAGAGCTTCTACAAATCTAAACCCCCCATTTTTACCGCCTAGTATACTTGCTACGGACTCCTTCATCCCCGACAGTATAATAAGTCTATAACCTAGAGGGTCCGCTTACCCCGAAAGGGATATAGATTACTGGTATACTACTGACAATAGTTCGAAATCAAAAAGTGCAGAGGAAAATTAAATTTTTGTTCAAAGACAAGTTTTCAGTTTTCCAACCCAATATTTTGAAAGTATTAAAAATGAACTTCAATCTTTATTTAAACTATTATTCTTTGGTCAATAAAGTATCAATTTTTTTTCTATTTATCGTAGGCTTCACAGTCTTACCCCTATTTGCCTCTTTTCCCCTTCTTCACGGTTTTCCATTTAAATGCGAACTGAATTAATAGAGTGCCAAAACAAAATCCTACTATTTTTTGTTAAGCCAATTATATTTGGTTGAATAGGCTACTATTAGTTTTTTGTCTCATAATGTATCTTTTTTGGTTACAAATTGTATTATTTGGTTGAAAATTAAATTATTTTGATGATAATCCAAGAATTTTGTTAAAAAAACATCCTTTTTGGTTAAAAATTAAAATGCTTAGTTGAAAATTCATCTTTTTTTGTTTCAATTTCAGGTATTTGGTTGAAACTTCAATTATTTGGTTGAAAAATAACTTTTTTGTTCAAAATTCAACACTTTACTTGATTTTTTTTTTCTGTCTTGACTGAAAACTATTTTTTGTTTGAAGATTCATCTCTCTGGGTATAAATTTGATCTTTTATGGTCGAAAATGCAACTGCTTGGTTATTAATTTTAATATTTTAATGAAAATTTAACAATTTTATTAAAAAGTTATCCTTTTCATTTCAAAATACTACTGTTTTGCTAAAAAAAATTTTCCTTTTGGGTGGAAAATTAGACTATTTTGGTAGAAAATTAAACCGCTCGTTGAAAAATCAACTATTGGTCGAAAATTCAAGTGTTTTTTGGAAAATTCAACGATTTGATTAAAATTCTATTTTCGTCTTAATTAAACTCTTTTGGTAAAAATTTAATTTTTTGTTTGTTAAAAATTCAACCGTTTTCTAGTAAATTATTCTGGTTTGGTTGAGGATCAACCTATTTGGTTGAAGAGCCGTCTTTTTGGTTCAATTTCACTGTTTTTTATTTAAAATTTTCTAATTTTTGGGTAGAAATATCAACTATTACATTTTTCGTTGAAAATTATTACTTTTTGGATGAAAATTTACCTATTCCATTTTTTGTTACAAATTTCTCTTTTTTCGTTGAAAATTCAACGACTTGGTTGAATGTTTAACTAATTTATTAATCATGAATTTTTTCTTGAAGATTCATTATTTTAGCTGAAAATTGATCTCTTTAATTGAAAATTGCAGTATTTTGTTGAAAATGTTTTCTTTTTTTGGTTGTAAATTAATCTTTTTGGATGAAGATTGATCTTTTTTAGTTGAAAATTCAACTACTTGGTTTGAAGTCGAACTACATTGTTAAAAAAAATATTTTTGTGAAGATTCATTATTTTGTTTGAAAATTTATCTCTTAGATTACATATTTAACTATTTTGTTGAAAATGCGTTTTTATTTTGGCTAATGCACGTCTTACTGAACTAAAATTAAAATATTTTTTGGTTGAAAATTTAACTACTTGTTTAAAAGTTGAACTACTTTGTTGCAACTACTTTGTTTTCGTCTAAATTTAACCTTTTTGGTTAAAAATCCAATTATTTCATTAAAATGAATCGGTTGAGGATTTTACAAATTTGCTGAAATTTTTTTTTCTGTTCTGAGGTTGAAAATTAACAAATTTAACTGAAAATTTATATATTCGATTGTTTGTGAAAAATTATGTTTTTAGTTAAATTGTAACTGATTGGTTGAAAATTTATGTATTTTGTTGAAAATTTGACTGGTATGGTAGAAAATTATTCTTTTTGGTTGAAAAGCATCTATTTTTTTTAAAGTGCAATATTTTCACTGAAGAGGTTGGGAATTCAAAGCTTTAAAAATTGTATTTAATATAGTACGTACCAGACCCCCCAAGCTGGAATACGGTTGTGAGTCCATGAAACGTTTCATTAAAACATTGAAACGTTTCATTGAAACATTGAATGTTTCATGAAACAATGAAAAGTTTGAAAGTTTGACAAACACGTATGAGCTTGCGCACTTATGTCAGGTTGAGGTTAGGTAATATAACGGCGTTGTTCAATGGAATAATCGTGCTGAAACTTGAAAGCTTGATAATACGAACAAATACGAGTACAGGCGCGATTACCGAGTACCGGACTACCGGGTTGCCGAGTGAAATTTGAAAGATGGTTCGTCACAAGCACTGTGGACACAAGTGCTTTACGCAGCACGTTAGCGAATGACGTGTTGTAAAAGTTAAATGCAATTTTTACACGTGGACGAATCTAAGAAATACGACGAGAATGATTCTACTCATAAAAGATTTTTGCAAAAAGTACCCGGCATTAGTTAAACAAGAAATGAGAACAGAAACGTGTACTCCTAATCCTGATATAGCTGATCTTTCTTATGCAAATATGTATTTCTATATCAAATATTTGACCTCAATTTAAAAGACCTTGGATACTAATGCACCCGAGTGAGGAACCTCACATAACAACCTTGTGAAGCTATTCACTTGGGGTGATCGCTAGAGAGATTGATCAGAAATCTTGGTTGGAGCAGTGTTGCAGAACGAACGTGTTATTGAAATAAGCAAAACGAAAATTGTAGATCAGTCTAAACAAAAAATCTATTCCTCCTTCCTAACACTACTACTTTCCAACCGAGCAAGTCACGCCTACCGCAAGAGGTAAAGGGCTTAATGGTATAATAATGATAACAATAATAGAAAATATTTATTCAAAATATTGACAGATATAGCACTGATAAAAATTAAAGCATGTTTTTGAAAGAAAACAATTTATAAATGTAAACCTGATAGTTTAATGAAATAGCAAAAATTACATGTTATTCAAAATTAACACGTGATTTATTTATTTAAATTAGTTGAAACGATTTGCTATAACTTCTTTTGTAACTGTTCTTTGTACTTATATCAGGAAGAACGTTATCAAACTTCTTCTAGAAAAAATTTTCGCCTAATGTTGAATAAATTTGAGAAAAACGAAAGTCAAAATTTTAAGACCTGTATTCTGCTATTTTGCGTTTGTTCAGAAAGTCCAAGCCTCACACAAAATCACATACACTCGAACTCCAAAGATACGAGCACTTCACAGATACGAGCATCGCGACTCCAAAGAAGCGAGCGGAATTTTTCCCACCCTAGGCGAGAGTGAGGCGCGCGCAAACGCGCGCTGCTTTGAATTCGACGTTTGTTCACTGCGAATTGCATATGTGCGCATGCGCGCCGTAGGCATGTGTGCTTGCTCACGGATTACCCCCGAAATCTAAACGTCGCAGGAGTGGGAGCTACTTTCACGCTCGTATCTTTGGAGTTAGCTATTTCCGAGATTCTCGTATCTTTGGAGTTCGAGTGTATCAGATGTTTTCCAGTGGTTATTCAGATAACTTATTTATTAAACCTCAAGTTTTCAACAGATTTTTATATAATTGTAAAACAGAAATAGGTGACATTTTAATTTTACTTGCAAGTGTCATTTGGGCGGAATGTGCCACTGTTCTGGGGCGGTATGAGCCACCTCATCCCGTGCATTAACCTAACCTCTTAGTGTAGCAGTCAGTAGGTTAAGATGCAATGCTTTATTGTATCACATTGTGCAGTGTGTTAATTATGGTGCAAACGTATAAAAAACTAACCTTGTCGAAAAAATGCTCAGAAAAAGTTTGACAGATGCACTGTTATAGGTTTATATTAGAAAATAATATGAGTTGCTGGCAACCAAAAGAGAGCACTTTTCTGGTATATTTCTTAAGTAACTTTGTTTAAAAACTCGTAAAATGCTTTAAAAATGAGAAAAACATTGTTGGCTCATCCCGCACCAGGCATGGGGCGGTATGAGCCAAGCGCACTACTTTGCATTTTCGTTTCTAATTCCGCATATATTTTTTTATTTACTTTTATCTTGGCAAAATTATAATTAAAAATGTTTGTAGGATATATATAACGACTTACTTTTAAGCAATGAATTAACAGATGTTAGATACTGACGTGAAACAGACAGCTATGCTCATCTCGCCCCACACTACCCTACTACTAAATGTTTATATTTAATACTTAATAGTATCTTTTATATTTTTAACTTTCCCGCCCTAATGTTTGAAACTTTGGAAACTTTGAAACGTTTCAAAAGTTTCATGAAACTTTCCAGTTGGTCAAAGTTTCATGAAACTTTACAACCCTAAGCTGGAATGTATTTCACCGGAACAAAGTTTTCGGTATATAGTTTAAGGCCCTGTCACTGAGGCGCTATATTCGCCAGTCACACAACCTGTGTGTCACGAATGACCCCAGCTAGGCCGTACAGAACCTCATTTTATAAAACTGCGAAAAATGTGATACAACTCTAAAAATAATTTTATAAATATAAAAAAATTATCCAAAATGTACTGTCGTTACCGTATCCCTGCATCTCTCATAAATTTTACAAAAAGGCTGACGATTTCTTCAGTAAATTCATCAATGTCATTTGTTTACGAACAATGAAAGAATTATTTTATAATTTTCATAATATCCATAAAATTTCGTTAAAATGTAGTATTTAATTTTTAGAGATCTAATATTGCGAATTTTATCGACTGCACATCCTAATTTGTTATTTCCGCACCGTCAATAAGTATATTTATTTAATATTATTATTGACTCTTTTATTCATAATTGTGATGAAATTAAAATAATGAATTTACTGGGAAAATCAATAGACCATTTTTAAAATGTATGAGAGGGATGAAGGGTTAAGATAACGTCAGTGCTATTTGAAAAATATATTTCTCTTAATTTTTCCAGAATATTTGGGTAAATTAACATTTAGTTTCTACAAAATTGATATTGTGTGTTGCAAAAATGCACTTATAGCTTCCCACATATCTCCACAACATTAAAAATATATTTAATAATTACTTTTTAGTGATTTATAACCTATCTGACAATTTTGTGTGTGGCGAATGTAGTGCCTCAGCGACAGGGCTTTGAACTATCTACCGAAAACTTTGTCCCGATGAAATACATTCCAGCTTGGGGGCCCTGGTACGTACCGAAATTAATTTAATTTCAAAGAATTTATTCCCCTATTTTCGTAAAAAATCTCCTTTCCCCCTGTTTTGAAAGCATTTTGGCCTACTTTGTAAGGTGAGGGGGGTGGAGTAACTTACAAGGGGCGTGCAGTCAGAAGTTTGAAACGTTCTAAGCCCTGCTTAAGTTGGGTTCACATTACGTCTTTAGGTTTGAATATTCACCTGAAAAACCTGAACTATGTTAAGTTAGTTTAAATTAAAAGAAGAAGTTGAAAACGATGGAAAGTTGAATTGAATGAACTTTCTACAGGTTAAATGTCTTAATAGGTTAAGCGTAGACATTATTCGAATTGTTTAAACGTTTAACCGTTCATAAGCGAAGCACTAATCCCTATGTAATAAAAAGTTATAAACGTTCTATTTTTATTTAACTATTGATCATTTCGATAGAATAGTTACTACCCTTATTTTTCGCGATAATTTCAAGACAGTATGATGCACTTGAAAAAGAAGATAAAGAAAAAGAAATTGGTTTTAAGACTGTTCTCATCAACCGGAAAATTCTCTCATTCTGAACGATTATGCAGAAAGTTTCGCGAAATTAGCAATGGACAACCTTTTTAAGAAGTTTGGGCTTGAAGTTTTGCCAAGTCTGATACCATAAGTTCCTTTTAGTTACAGGAATTACTGAGACTAATAATGCTAATTGGTTTACTTTTCATGGCAATGGAACCTTCCTTACAACGAGAAGGCAGAAGCAAGAGAGACTTGATAAAAATACCACGATAAAGTCATAAGCTCTTTCTCGTACTTAGTTCAAAACTCACCTCTCTCTTTGTCTCTCTCTAAATAAATATTATATTCAATTTCTCTGCATTTGACACTTTCATCTCCTTTCAGGAATTAACAATCTTTTTAAAATGAGCAGTCCAAAAAATTCTCAAATTACCTTTGAATTATGAAAGAATTAGGTCTAGATTTAAAATTTAAATTACAGACAAAAAGAGCCAAGGGCTTGTCAAATTTTCTTTTTCGAATGGAGGCAGCAGTGAAAGGAAAAAAAAAACAAGGGACGAAACAGTTTCGTCTCTTCTTTGTCCATCCAGTTCGTTTAAGATCGATGCACTTCCGCTTACGGCGCAACAATGCAGATTCAAAGTAACTCTCTACTTTCTCATTACTCATACCCAGTTTCTATACAGTATTTCAAGGGGAAGACAATTCGCGTGAGTGAAGCGGCATGCAAATATGGTTCTTGCTTTGGAGCCCAAAGGAACGCAAAGACCCCAGAAACTCAGTGCATTCCATTATTTGGGTACGGTAGATATAATACTCTATTGATGCGAGAAGTGAATTCAGTGCTATTGGATTGCTGTGAATGCACATTGCACATGCACATCCTTCGTTCTCCTCAGGCTCCAAAGCTCGGAATTCATAAATTCAAAATGCACCAATCTCAATGCCTTCAAGAAAAACGCAAAGCAATTTCATCACACGATATTGCATGATTTAAAGAGTATATTTTTCAATATTTTATACACTGCTTTCCACTTTTTATTTAATGAATTAAATATTAGTGTAGTATATAATATATGAATGAAGCTCGATCTTCTCTCAGTTTAAGATTTAATTGTAAATCAACAAATAAGTCTTATCAAAATGTCTTGAAAGGTTCTTCCTTATATTAATTCGGAATTAAGATCACGAATATGAAAGTGACCAGTGCAAGTGTGTATTTTCCGAAAAGGGTCGGTCTACCTAAAAGGGTTAGCATGACGGTGAGTAGTTGCCTTTCTGTTTTGGTCGAGTAAGGTTCGAAATATTCTTTCCGATTAGTTAATATTCATCAATTAAACTATTATGGGGCTCCGATTAATTTAGATGAACTGTGGTGTGCTTAAATAACTATTATTCAATGTAAAAGAACGAAAATAACGTGCTGTCGGGATTATCTAGAAAATTTATATTGAAATCAGTGTAATCATAAATGTGTAAGACTCTTCTAGGGGGGTTTTCTACCACGTCGTTTTTCCCGGTCTGGTTGATCTGAAGCAATGCCATATCGAAATTTGTCAATGTGGTTGCGCAGGCAAATGCGGAAGTCTACTCGCGAATTATTTGAATAAACTTAATTGACCTAACCTGTGTGACTAATTAATGACAACAATGTCAACATTCCCACTTCGCTCCCCTAATTAATGGTATCCGATCAAAATTGGTTTGGATTTGGTCGGGTACGTAACAATATATAAGATATAAAATAAGATGAAATTATTAACTTAAGTGATATTTTCATGAGTAATTATAATACACCTTTCAACTTGTTTCAATTATGATGGTTATTGCGTATTGTTTATAAATAACATCAAATGTCATCGGAAGCGTTTAAATAGCAGATGATTTTGTTTCACCACGGCTGCCAAATGTAAAGCTAAAAATCTTGCTCGACCCACTGTTTCCAACCCAGTGTTGACTTAACCACTTGTTGACTTAACCACGTGTGTAGGAAAATTATTTATAATAATATGTTTATGTGCCCGCATAGCACAAAAGTTTTTCTGAACATTCCAAAAAATCTTCCAGGAAGGTTCCCGGAAGTAGGTAAATATCCCCGTATCAGAGGAGATTCCCAAAGAAGGTTCGGAGAATGTTCATAAGAATGTTCTCTTTATATTCATTAAATTAATTAAATTATTGAAATTTCTCATGAACATTTCCCGAACCTTCCTTGGGAATACTCTCCGCTACTCATTTATCCTTAAAAATGAATTATAAATTAGTCTATCAATAATCTTTTAAAGTTGTCAAATTCATTAGATTCTTTACTCAAGTTTAAGAAAATATTTCATAATTAACTCTACAAGTTTTCTATATCCTAAAAATCAGTGAATTTATTAACCGTAGAATTTTGCTTTTAAAAGCTGCCCTTATTTCTACACTGCTTCGGCTCAATTGACCTAATTCTAAAATGTATTTTCCACCTCGCAAATTGGGAGACATCCGAAAGTTCTTTATAAAAGTTTGACTGATTCTACAATGCATCATTGTATTCCCTATGTAGTCAAACCTCATTGCAATTGTGAATTTTTTTAGCCTGGATAAATAAAAGATTTTAAAAGCAAGTGCATTTGCATATTTCAAAAAGGTATCTTCGGAACTTAAATTGTAATTTTAAGTAGTACTACTTTTAACGTCTCCAATTTTTAATATGGTCATTAGGGTTGTCTAAAACTGCGTTACGTTTTAAGAAAAAAAATTATTTTCACTACCTAAATTTGTTCATTATTTGTCCAGAACTAAAAATCGAAAGAAATTTTTGAAATTTCAGATAACCCCATAACATTTCTAGCATTGCTCTAAGAGAAGATATTCATAAACAATTCATTGATTAAGAAAATAATTTATTGACTTGCATTAATTATTACTACACTCTTAATGAAAGGTTGAAAAATTCAGAAAAAACCGCGAATTTTTACCGCTATTTTAAAGGAAATTGCTATTAATCATAATAAAAATTGTTTACATTTTTTTTCAAACATCTGATTATCAGTAAAAAGTAATATTTTACGTATTAGAAACAATTTGTACTGAAACAAACTGCAAAAAAATAAGAACTAGCTCTAACAACTCGCAAGCACCAAATTTTTCACTTATGGGGTTTTCATGGGACCCTATATAACAGGCTTATGGGGTTGAAATTCAAATAGTAATTTCTTATTTGTATTCTATGACTAATGTTTAAGAAAAATGTCGAGGAACAACTCAATGCGCCTAATATTGAAGATTCTGTCCAAAATTTACATCTTTTTTTCTTATGAGAAATACGTGTTCAACTTTATGGGGTTGGCGGATCCCCGAAAATATCAATTTTCTTCGAAAAAAAAAACGCGTTTACTTGCTTTTGAGCTCGAACAAATTTGGGTGGTTCGAGTATGAAAATTAGTCATTGTTAAAAACCTTTTGCTATAATTTTGAAGTTTACTAACACATTCATTTGAAAGCTAAAATCTTTTCAACTCTCTTAAAGTTCAAAATTATTTTATTCTGAACGCCTCAAATGTTGAAATTGTTCAACATTAAATGCATTAAATTGGGATTGTTCATTTTGTAATGTATTTAGACTTAAACATTTTCAGTCTATAGTTAGATGACTTAATTGTAAGTTGAAATTCCTAAATTTTGCACACTTTAATTCGAAACCCCTAAATATGTATGATCAGAAAAATGGTTTAATTTTTAACTATTGTAAGTATAAATTAGATTTGTTAAATGCTTCAAATATAATTTTTCAATGTAATACGCATCAAGTCCATATTTCCGTATACCGGTTGGAGATATGGAATTGTTTAAGGCTTCTCCTTCGAGCATCGAAGTTAAAAACAATTGAAATTTAAGAATTTCAAATAGGAATAAAATCAAATTCAAAATCCTATTTAACGTCCAACACTCAAGTCAATGTATAGAATTCCTGAAAATAAAACAAGAAGCCAACGATAAAATTTGGACAACGACCACAAAATGCTCCTATTGTAATTCCTAAAAACAAAAACAACAAATTTGTTTCTTTGGACAAAAATAAAAAAGAGGAAAGAAAAATGAGAAGATAAAAAACAAAACCAAAAACACAATTTTCCAAAATTTGGTTTTAGAATTCTTTAATTCAAAAAATTTTTGTATCCCATAATTCTTCTAATTAATTAAACAGTAATTATCACACTATCACGTAAATTATACTTTTTTCAAACTATTTTTATAGCGGTTTCACTGGTTCACCGTTAGCTGATAAATTATTGTTACCGTTTGAAGCATTGATAAATTTATATTAGTTGGAATATTTGAATGATTGTATTAGTATACATATTTGAGAATTTGAATCTCCGCGAGGCGAATGAACATTAAATTTCGCGCAATGCAAATATCGCAAATTTCGTTTGATACTTGAGCCTCGCTCGCTGGATAAAAGTCTACAACGTCGTTTTCAGCTTAGACTTAAAAATGTACATTATAGGAAGCTTTTTTATGCTTATCGATTTTCCTATTTATTCAAAAAATATGTTTATACAACTCTTACTCTATTAAAAAAAAATAAATTGAGTCAGTAAATCAATACTCTTCTAACCCAAGAAGAAAAATGAACTAAAAGTGCACAAAATGAAGAGAAATTACTGAAATTATCGGCTCTGCCTTAGGGATCCCCACTTGTTGAGAAAAAGGGCATCCTTAACGATTGAAAAATGAGAAGGATTCTTTCGCAAGGTGCAAGCTGGCACTGCGACTCGTACAAGAAAAACACCTTCCTCCAGGACAGTGGTTATATAAAGCTGTAATTTAGAAGAACCCTTTCTTTAAAAACAACTTTTCAAGACAAAACTTTACTCCAGGAAAAAGTTAATATCTTTTTTACGTATATTTTATTATTACTCCTGTTGTTTTACTTTTATTGTTATCTCATTTTTGTAAAATTTAGGAAATTTAAAATATACGGGAATAACCTTTAAAGATTTCTGGAAATAAGGTCTAAAGAATCCTTCGCATGAACTTCTGTCAAGTTTAAAGTATGAGTTATGTATTCATAGCACAGATTTAGCGGAGGGTGAAGAAAGATTTTCAAACGATTTTCACCTCCATGAAACGGCTCCCAAAGACGACTTGCCACAAGTCGATTGCAACTCAAGATAAAGCAGGCAAGAATGACTTCTCCATGCATCCTTTGCTGAAGAAGAGAACGTGCTATATCGATCATAAAAGAAAAGATCAAGGAAGTCAAAAGGAACTTCACCACTTCTGCAGTTCTTTTCAACAATACTTCCATTATGTCATACAAAAATACTGACGCAGCCTCACAATATTTTATTAAATATTGTCTGTAAATTGTATTGACAGCACAATGAATCTTCTGCTTTATTGAAATATTTTTCAAATCAGTTACCTATTAGCAACAGCCAAAAATACATAGAATTCTAAACTGCATAATTATTACCTTTCACCATGGCACAAGCACACACACACAAACAAATATAACAATAAGAAAAATGTTAAATATTAAATATCAAATCCAAAAAAATCGTTTATGATTTTGAAAATTTAAATCAAGATAGTTGCAAGTAATAGTTCAATTTGAGGTACGCATTATGCACAGGAAAAAGCAGTACTCGGAAAAAAACATATTTTTATATTTTTAATAATGGCAATATTATTACTGATGCTCTCATTTAAAGGCGAAAAATATATTTTCCATACAATCATTTTTTAACTTCAAAAATTGTTTATTTAAACATTATTTTGGGGAAAAAAGACTCTCTATAAATTGTATTTGAAAACAAAATTCTGAATTGATTAAATTATTCAAATACATTTTTTAGGACCAATTGTAGAGAATGTTTTTTTCGAGAAAATAAGCTATCATTCTTTCAAATCATATAATTTTCAAACATTTTGTAAGAAGATTTAAGAAAAACATTTCGTTAAAAAAAAATTGTTTAAATAAACTATTATTGCAATTTTTTTAAATTTATGTCGTTAAAATTAATTATTTCTCTCGTAAATAAGACCATCATTAATAATACTGAAGTTTTAAAAACATTCATAATTCTATATATTCAGGTGGTAAATGCATGTAAAATTGGATAATTTGAAATTAATAATATCTCATTTTTGACGTTCTGAATTAAATGAATTAAAAAATGATAAATTGAAAGTTGAATAATTTCAAATTGCAGTTCACGAAAATCAAGCATTTGACAAATTAAGTGCTTCTATACGTTAGTATATTAACGGTTTTAAATAGAAAAGGGTTCATTTCTCTGATATTTATTTGCATTTACGCATATTAATTTGAATTCCATTTGAAGAATCCTTAATTCCCTTCAGTTTGCTCCTTCAATTCACTCAATTCTCTTGACTCCTTCGAATTCTCTTTAATCCATAAAAATCTGATTGAATTTCCTTGAATTCTCTCAAATAAAATTCATCGACCTTAATTCTTGTAATTTCATTTAAATTCCTTCACATCCTTTTGAATTTTCTCGAATTCACTTAAAACATCTGGATTACTTTTGAATTATCTTAAGATCAATAACCGTAATCAGGTGACATGTATACTAATCTTTATCAGTTCTCTGAACTCTATTTTAATTCACTTTAATCCACTTTAATTTTATTGAATTCTATTGCATTTTCCAGAATGTACTTGAATTCCTTCGTTTTAGCTTAAATTTTCCTAAATTTTTCAAATCTTCTTAACTTCTCTTGAATAATCTTGAATTATGGTGAATACGCTTTAATTCTCTAGTATTTTTTTTTAATTCATTGAATAGAATTGAATAGTCTTTGCAAAGTTTTCCGAACCAACGAGGAAGAATATACACTATAAAGCCCTATAGCTCAAACTTTCAGAGTCGATACATTTATTCTTACTACACGGAGAAAAATGGATGTTCAAAGTTAGAGGGTCAACATTTAGAGAGCCAGTCCGTTCTTCTAGATGGCCTAAAGAGCCTTCCAGAATTTTCTCGACATAGTCAGAGTTACTTAGATTTTATGGCCAGTCTGACTTATAAGAAGGTCAGACTCACTATCGGGGATAATCAAGGTATCCTTTCGGGATGGTCAATACGATCATATTGTTTTCACTCATTTTGGCCAACCACGAAAGAGCAAATGACCCATTGCGGAGGGCCAACCTGATTAGTTACCGTTGGCGTGTTTATTTAAAATGATTAAATGTGCGATTCAAATGTTCACAACAAATAATAAATGTGAAGTGCATACGAATATTAGGAATGATTGTAAATTCACATTTAAGATAAAAAAATATTCCTTTCTTTGAAATTAAAATAGATTATTTATTTTCAAGGAGAAAATCTAATAAATAATTTAAATTTTACTTTACAAGTTCTTCTTTGGAGCAAAGAATTATTTCTAATAACTTTACTCTTATTATTTGCTGTATAAAATTGCTTTTCACATTTAATAATTTCAAATAAGCGCGCCAATATTAACCAATGCGGTTGTCGACGCGATGAATGCAGTGTGAAAGGATATACGGGAGTTAGGAGCATTGTGGTTCAGAGCATTTTCGGAGTGAGTGAATGTCATTGAGACGTTCAGCGTAACATTTGCTGTTTATTGAACTTAAACATATTTTTGATACGTTTAAAATGCTTTTTGATATTTCGAACATGCGTGGAGAGTGAAGTGCACGAGAGAGAACATGACGGGAAGGGAATTAGGTTTATTCTTTTGAATTTTCAACGTCAAATCTGATGCTTCCAAGGGATTAACGATAAAGACATAACTGGCCGCTCAGCTATCAATTTGTTGTCACAGTGTCGTTTCAAACTGAAAATGTGCCAAAAGTTTCAGCATTCATTGGCGATGCAGAAAGTAACGAGATGTGAGATATTGGTTTCTAAATTCACTCCAATGTTTGAAATCTTACAATTCAGTGCAATACAGTGACGCCACGCTGTGTCCTTAGCCTTTCGTGCTCCAAATATATTTTGTCAATGTGCACTGTTTTTGCATATCAAATTATTTCCCATACACCTCGCTATCCACAAAGAATAAAAAATGTTTTCAGAATTTATGTATTTCATATAAATTTTCAGGTTTTATAGGTTCCACTTAATTTTATAATTTCCAGTCTCTCATAAGAGAGAGCCAAGTCATCTGTCCGGGGAGATCACGTCGACTATCCGAGATGATCAAATCTACCCTCTATGGTGATCGATTCCACCCTTTATAATGATCAATTCCAATCTCTGTGGTGATCAGTTCGACTCTCTATGACATTCGATTCGATCAACCGAGATGATCAAGTTGACACTCTGAGATAATCGATTTGAACCTCTTGATTTAACCTTTTAGAGATAGTCGCTTTAGCCATTTTCAAGGGCTGTCCTATAGTTGACCCTCAAATATAGTCTGTCTGCACATCTAGATTTTTTCTCTGTGTAGTAAGTTAGAATTTCAATTTTGAGTCTGAAAAGTATTCTCGATTTATAAAAATTTTCAATTGTTAAATCTAGCTAGTGGGATCTTTCGCTGGAATAAGGAGCCGTCAATAAATTACGTTACCAATTTAAGGGAGGTGGGGGAGGATGGGGTAGCGCCAAAAACTACAATTAGTCAGAGGGGAAGGGGGGCTAGAAGTAACGCTACCTTTTCCCAGTTTTTGAAAAATTCCTCTTCTTCCCCCTGTTTTTAATAAACTTGCACTTTTTTTGGCTTGATTTCGAACTGAATTAATAGAACCCAATAAAAAATCCAAATATGTTTAGTTGAAAGTTGATTCTTTTTAATTAAAAATTCTAATATTATATCTTTGGTTCAGAATTCACCCCTCTTGAATAAAAATTCTACCATTTGGTTGACATTTTAATTATTTAGTTTAAAATGAAACTATTTTTATAAAAAAACATCTTGTTTTATTAAAAATTCAACTACTTGATCAAAAGTCAATTTACTTTGTTAAAAAGTAATTTTTTTGTTGAAGATTCATATTTTTGGTTGAAAGATCAAGTATTTGTTGAAAATTCGTTTCTTTCTTGGTAAAAATAAGTCTGTTTTGGTGCAGCATTGAACTGTTTTGTTGAAAATTCAAATTTTCTGGTCGAATTCAACTGTTTTTTATTTTAATTGAAATCTTTTTCGTTAGAAATATCAATTATTATATTTTTCGTTAAAAAATCATCTTTTTTATTTAAAAATTTATATATATTTTTGAAGATTTATATTTTTTTGGTAGGAATTTGATCTTTTCGGTGGAAAGCTTGAAAATTCATTTTATTTTCAAGATCCATCTCTGCATGAAAATTAAACTATTTTGTTGAAAAATCATTTTTTTATTGCTAAAAATTGATTTATTTTATTTAATATAGAGTTATTCTATTATTTTTTATTAATTTATCCTTTATAAGTTAAAAATTCAACTATTTTGTTAACGTCACCTTTTATGGCAGAAAAGTAATCTTTTTGGTTGAAAATTAAATTCTTTGTTGAAAATTCAACTTTCTTAAAAAAAATCGTCTATTTGACTTGAATAATAAACTAATTGGTTGAAAATACAGCTGGTGATGAAAGATTTTTATCTTTTGTGCTTGAAAATTCGACCGCTTGGTTGTAAATGCATATTCATAAATATGAAAATTTAACTATTTGGATATAGATTCAACTGCTTTTGTTAAAATCATCTTTTTTTATCGAAAATTAAACTGTTTCGTTGAAAATTTGTCCTTTTGGATTGTAAATACATCTGTTATGGCAGACAAGTTATCTTTTTTTGTTGAAAATTCATCATTCTTGATTTCAAGTTAACGTTCCTGTTCAAAATTCACCTTTTTGGGTTTAAAAATCAACTATTTTCTAAAACATTCGACTTTTTGGACTGTGAGGTCTAATATTTTAAATCATAATAACCCAAAATTAGTAAGGTAGTTATTGACGTCCACTAAGGGATTAGTAGAATTTAGTTGAAACATTAGTAGAGTTCATAATTACCGAGTATGAAACTCATGAGCTAAAAAATGAGGTGAAAATCTATTATAAGTTAGAAAGTGAATAAGGAGGAATGGGCTCAATACGGGTCGTAACATTTTTATCGTGCTTCATGGCAAATCGACGCATCCAAGCGTTATCTGCGAATGCAATCATCCGGTAAGACCGGTTGGAATTAGGATGAAGAAGAAAGTCATTGCAGCGAATTTGGCGAGCCTGCAGATCGGGATCGTGCCAGCATGCTATGCTGTAAATTCAAGACAGGCAGAAAGCTTCGCCTTGATAATTATCTCTCCATTCGTAACATTATGTACGATCGTGTGTGCATATATTTTACTATAAAGAGCTGCACGTTCCGTTACACTTGCAACGCTCATACTGTGATTTATGATCCGATTCCTTCATCGTCAATTCACGTAGTAGTGTTAATAAAAAGATTACTCACTTGTAAGACAAGCATTAACTTTTATCGAACCTGACTTCACATCAACTAGAAACATATTTCTTTCATGTAATATTAAATAAACTTATTTATAAATTAGAGAAGAAACGGGTATCTTAATTTTGGTGCAGTGGCTTTTCAGATTTTAAAAGATTTTCAGAAATTAAAATTTATTTCAAAATTTGTCTACTATTTAGGGGCCATCCATAAACTACGTTACCAATTTTGGTCTATTCCCCCCCCCCCCAAAGTATCGTAGCCCTTGGCTTAACACGGATTTCACGTTTATTCTGTTTTTTTTTTCGCGTTTGTAGTGCATTGTTCTAGTGAGTGAAAGTTTCGAACAAAAAAGAAGACTTTAATAATGTACTTGAATTTTCAACAAAGTAATTAAATTCTTAACAAAATAATTCAATGAGTAACCAAATCGTTGAATTTTCAAAGAAAAATCATGAATTTTCAACCCAGATGATTAATTTCCGACCAAAAAAAGATAAATTTTGAACGAAAAATGAAACAGTTCATATTTCAATCAAAAATTATTTTAAACTTAAATGAAATTTTCAACTAACGAGATAAGTATTTAACCAAAAATAGAATAGTTTATATTTCAGTTTAAAAATGAATTTTCAAAAAAAAAAGAATTTTCTAACAGTTAAATTCAACAAACTAAAACGAATTTTTAAGAAAATAGTTGAATCCTCAATCAAAAAAATGAAATTTTAACAAAATATCTGAATTTTTTTACAAAATAGTTGAATTTTTAGCTCGAAAACATGAATTCTCAACGAATCATGTAATATTATATTAAAAAGACAAGTTTACATTAATTTTAATCGAAATAGTTAAATTTTAAACTAAAAGAGATCATTTTTTAATTAAAAATATCACTATTGAACCAAAAGTTAAATAGTTTCATTTTCAGTTAAAGAAAAAATTCGTATCCAATAAAATCGAATTTTCAACAAGTTAGTTAAATTTTCAACCAAAGAGATTAAGTTTCAACTAAAATGATAAATTTTCAACAAAAGCAATTGATTTTTAACTAAGTATTTCAACTCAGTGATTGGATTGTCAAACAAAAGAGATAAATTTTCAAACCAAGAAGATTAAGTTTCTACAAAAAAGACTAATTTTCAATAAAATACTCCAATTTTACACCAAATAGTTGTATTTTCAACGAAGATAGATTAATTTTCAACCTAAGAAAATGAATTTTCAACAAATTAGTTTAGTTTTCAACAAAGTAGGGGAGAGGTGGGGTATGATGTCTCGCTTTGACTTAAATGCCCTATAAATTATGATTGAAATGTCATTCTGATGTATGTATTTTTTAAGGTGGAGCTTACATTACAAGGGAACATATGTTATTACACCATTGGGGTACGGAAACCGTCATATCACTGCCTTTTATTTAAACAATATGAACATTGTAAAATAAAAATTATATAATATAATAATTCTGCAAAAGCAGTTACAACCTCTTACTCCCTGCTAAAATACATGGGCACGCCATAGCGCGGCGTCATGCCCCACATGTGACGGCCCAAGATTTAATTAATTTTAATACATTTTAAACGTTTATATAGAAAAATAATGATACCAGAAGTTTAATAAAATAGTTTCCCTATTAAAATCTAACTTTTTCGTGCTTCAAGTATTTCAAAATATGTTGTAAGTGCTTAATTTCAGCCAAAGACTTTTTCATCGGTTTGCGCAAAAACTAGTTTTTCATAATTACTCTTTTGATGCGAATTTTAAAAGAGAAATTGCATCAAATCACTATTTTTCTAAACGGGAAAAACTAATATGAATATCTAAAAATACGGGCGTCATTTGTAATAGGCACCATGGCCCACACCGATACAATACCCCATTTTCCCCTAGTTAAATTTTTTAACAAAAAAGGTGACTTTTTAACAAAGAAGTTGCATTTTTAACAAAATAATTAGAATTTTTTACCAAACGAGATGAATTTCGAATCAGAAATATAATAGTAGACTTTTCAACTCGTTTCCAACCAAAAAGAATTAACTTTCAACCTCGCTTTTAACCAAATGTAGTTGGTATTTCTTATTAGTTACTATTAATTCCGTTCGCATCTAAGCGAAAAAACGAGAAAAAGGGGAAATTTCTTAAAAGCATTGGGAAAAAGAGGAATTATTTAAAAAGGAGAAAAGTGGGAGGTCTGAAACATGAAAGTGATTTTCAAATTTACAGTCATTATTGAACTGTGCCGTTGCAGGGACATCTTTCGAAAAATTCGCTAACTTTGTTGAAATTTATCATCAGGAAGTGTATTAAACGTTATCTAAGTTCATGACGCTACTTTCCCTGACCCCCCCCCCCCCGCTTGTTAGTAGTTTATGGATGGCCACTTACTTGAAATACTATCTTCACACACAAAAATTCTGAGATTAAAGAAAGCTAAACACTGAAGGACGAAACACACTTTCTTCGTTCAAAGAATTTACAATTTTCCTTTTGATTATAAAAGCTGTTTATAAATTTAAGTTACATAAATGCACTGCAACTTTTTTTAAATTTCAAATCGGGTCAAAATTGTACGCTTTAGAAAATTTGCAACAAAAAAAGTGTATTTTTTCTCGCTCTGCAACATGTCAGAAAGGGCATAATTGATATATTATGAAGATTGCAGTGAAGTACCTGTGAGATCGAGTAATGTATCGAGTTCAAGGCATGCGAAAAAATCCTATTGGACACTTATCAAGCAGAATCGAAGCACGTATAGAAGTTTATGTTTTATGGGTTGTCCCATAAAAGTAGAGCGGTTCTGGTAGAATAACTTGCGTTTTTTGCACAATTGTAAACGAGACGAGTACTGCTTCGAATTGCGCTTCCTATCTTCGATATCTCAGCCTCTTATGTCACATCTGGCTGGTACCAGTCTCCAGTAGTCATATACCAATAAGAAGATAGCTGATGCGAAGAACTCTTCTTCTTTGCCAATGAGAGTCTTGCCTTTCTTCTACTCTCTTCCCCGTCCACACGGAAATTCAATCCCTTTGATATCTGAGGCAATGCATTCCTCCAGAACGTGTTTTACCGTTGGTGCCAGTCGTTCTACCACGCGAGAGAACTTTTATTCCTTCTGCAATACAATGCCCCAATAGATTTCAAAATGCGCTATACAGAAACAAGATTTCTTCCCCATGGATGATTTTTTAATAGTGGGCGTGTATAAATTACGTAAAGTCTTTTGGTTGGAAGGAGGGGGGGGGGGAGGTCAAAGATTTTCAAGTCTGCGAATCACTAAAAAACAAAAGGTAAACGTATTTTGTCGTAAACAGCTATTTTTCAACACAATCTAGTTTTCACTGTAGTACCTAGTACAATTAATGTAAAAAAATTAAGCTACCTTATTTATCATTGTAACAGTATTGCCCGTGATATACCTAACAATGTTAGTAATACCTAATAATATTAGTATTAATATTAAATGTAGAAATCATTAATTTACGAAATAATAAATTAATAAGCAAATCAGGAGTCATCCACAAACTAGGTAAGATTTTTTCTACAATTTTTAACCCTCCCTCCTTCCATGTAAGATATTGTGAGATTTGCTCCGGTTCACCCAAAATCTTACTAAGGTTTTATAAACATACATATAAAATATAAACTCTGTTAATTAAATAAATGTAGTACCTTGATGAAAAAAAGTTTAGAAAATAAAATGAGTTAATAACAACAAGTATTTAGTTTTTAAAAACGTACAATTTTATCATTTCTTTAGGGTCTAATGTCTTTTTGGCTTGAAATTTCAACATTTGATTGAAATTTTGTCTTCTTTTCTGGTTTGAGAATTAATCACTTTATGTAGAAATTTCATCTTTTGTGGTTAAAATTGTAATGATCTATTTAATAATTACTCTGTTTCGATTGAAAATGCAACTACTTTATAGAAAAGTCGTGTTTTCAGATCAGAAATTAAAAAAATATTCAACAATATTCGAAATTCAATTCTTTAGTTCAAGATTGATGATTTTGGTTAAAAATTTATTTTTTTGGTAGAAAATTTAACTTTTTGGTAGAAAATCAATTTTTTAGTTAAAAATACTGCTACTTGGTTGAAAATTAATCTGTTTTAGTTGAGAATTCAAGTTTTTTTGTTGAAAATTCGCGTTTTTTGGTTAAAATCAGTTCTTTTTTATTCAAAATTGAAATATTTTTTGGTTGTAATATCAACTGTTATATTTTTTTGTTTAAAGTTAATATTTTTCGGTTCCCTAATTTTAGTAGAAAATTTATTTCTTTGGTTGAACTGAAAATTTAACTACTTGGTTAAAAATGAACCCGTTTGTTGAAACCTCATATTTTCGAGCTGCAAACTCAACTGCTTTATATAGAAAATTGGCCTTTTGGTCTTGAAAATTCAACAATTAGATTGAAAGTTCAACATGGTAGGAAATTCTACTGTTTTGTAGAAAATTCGTTTTGTTTTTATTGGAAATTAATTTTTTTAATGGAAGCTTATCTATTCATTTAGTATAAAATTAATCTTGTGGGTTGAAAATTCGACTATTTGGTTACAAATTTATGTATTTTGTTAAGAGTTCGTCTTTTTTAGTAGAAAATTATTATTCTGGTCTGAAAATTTATCTCTTTGGTTAAAAATTCAATTATTTGTTTGAAAATTTAACTGTTCTATAGAAAACTCGGCTTTTTGGCTTGAAAATTCAACATTTTGGATGAAATTTGCTTACTTTATAAATGAAAAATCTCTCTTGATTGAGGATTCAACAATTTTGTTGAAAATTCGTTTTTTTTTGTTCAATTAAACTGCTTTTTATTTAAAATTAAAATCTGTTTTGGTTGATGTATCAACTATTACATTTTTTGTTGAGAAGAAATCCTTCTTTGTTGAAAAATCAGCTATTTGGTTGAAATTTGAACTCCAGTTTGAATTTATAAGAAACAGTACGAACTTTTTTCGTGAATAAATTCGCGAATAAAATTTAGACAGCGAAAATTTCTTAAGATATGAGGGTTGGGGTAAACCTTATGGATCTTAACGGGGGGGGGGGGGGTTACGGGGTTTAAAATTTCAGAAAAAAACGTTACGTTATTTATGCACAGCCCTATACTGACGTATTTACTAGTTTATTCACCTCATTTCATTAAAATATTATAAATGTAGAAGGTATAGAAGATGTAGAAGGGAAATATATGGATTCTTTTAAGATCCAAATGAAATCTACTTTCTCATTAACCATTTCATATACACAGATCAGGACGCAAAAAAGGTCACAAATCAAAATTATATTTTCAAACTACCTCCTTTCCGGCTCATTAGGGACAAATATATAACAAAAGAAAATAGAGAAGAAAAGGGAAAGAGTCGACCAAAACCAACCGGTCACTCTTTCCTTATTATTTGTCCGTCTTCTTGGTAGAAACATAAAGAATAATATAAAAAGTTATTTGGTAATTTTCTGGTGCAAATTGATTAAAATATTGAACACTCAGCTCAAAATTCGTATTTATAGAATTATATGGATGGTTTGTTTAAATATTGCTCAAATGATGCTTTGAAATGAGTAATTTTTAGAAATGTGTGATTTTTTAGATAATTACTTTTCCTACTAGGAAAATGTCATGATCTGAATGGATTGGTTTAGAATCAATCACAAATATACAAAAAAATAAAAATTCGAGTTTTTATAATGGATAAAATTTTATAGAATTCATTTCATGTTACATCAATGTTGGTAGGCGGTGCATTATGGAAACCAAAAAAAATTTCCTTGACAACGAATTTTGAAAATTTACATTCGGAATATGTGTAAAATTGACGCTTTATCAGAATGTATCTTTGAGTGAGAAATCTAAATTACTGCACTAGTAAGCCAATGGCTTCTCAATTAAACAAAATTTTCATAAATTTAAGAAAACGGAATATTCATGTCATAAAGTGTGAAGCTGTATAAAATAAAAATACAATTCTTTATTTTAGTTAGTTTCGTCAATGAGTGAAGTAATCTGCTGGTATCGATAGACAACTCATATTTTATTTTTTCTGTGTGTATATAAATTGAGCATGTAAAACCACTTTATTAACAATTCGTTTGTAACATATATTCAAAGGCTGCACTCTATTATTTACATGATACTATCACATAAATGTGGATCCCTATTCAATTTGAAATCTCGAATGCAATGATAAAAACAGGAACACGAAAGTATTTTTCGAAATTTTGTTTTTAACAGCTTAAAATAATTTAGGACTCTATTTATTGATAAATATTATGAATATGTAAAAACCATTTATCCTTTCACCTGAAAAAGTTAATTTTTATATTATGAGAATGGCAACTCGATAAGTACCATTTAGTTTTTCCTCCTCAAAACACAGAAATATTTTAAAAATATATTTTCATCTTCTAGAAACATTGTCAATAATGGCCACATATCTGCGTATTTTTAAACGATTATTCTATCACACAATCTAGAAATAAATTTATTTGTAGTTCTTGTCCGTTGTCATTCTCATAACTTTATGAATTCTTATTTTCCAGTAGGGACATTTTTTCATTTTCAGTGTTACGTAGAACTTTTAAGGGTCACGTGTTTCTATAAGCTTATCAGAGTTTTATATTTCAAAGCCTATGAAAAAATTTGGGCCAACTTTGAGCCGGATATCGACCCAAAATTGGGACTCATAATTTTTTTATTCATAACGGACTTAAATTGAGTTTTTAAACAAAAGAGAATTACACAAAGTTTAAGATTATCCAATTTCTGAAGTTTTCAACTTAAAATGTTCTAATTCTGAACATTTAATTTTATTCCTACTTGCATAATTTTCAATTTTTCGATTTAAAATTATTTAATTCGGAAAACGTATGTGAAGCTTCAATAAATGAATGAGTTTTATTCTGATAGCTTAGAAGTAACAATTATTGTTAAATGTTCAACATTTTAGATTTGAAATGGTCCCATTTTTTATGTTTTAAGAACCGAATAACCATATTCTCTCGATGTTAATAATTTTGTAGTCGGACTTCATTTAGTTTAAAATGCTAAGAATGACCAAAATTTAAATATTTTAATTTTAAGATCACTCAATTCCAAATGTTGAATTTTTAAGAATCAAGTTTAAATAGAACCAGTTGAAATTGCACAAATTGTCACGATCCTAAATTTATAATTATTCAAATTTAAACGAACAAAATCGGAAATAGTACCATGTTTCATCGTTTGAGTTTAAATATAATTACATTTCGAACACTTCAATTTGAATATTTTGATTTGATAGAGCATCATCTTTAGAAATTGTTAAATTTTAGAGATTGACTTATTAGTTTCACAAGCAGGAAAACATTTAGAAATTTAGTAAGCTAATTTTTTAAAGTAATTTGTTAAATTGACCATTGTCAAAAAATTGTTTTATGAAAACGTCTATAAAAATTAAGAGGTATTTTTGAGCAATACTAACTTCGTTTCTTATTCTCTTTTCTCTTTATAAAATAGATTGTATTGATATCCAGAAATCATCATAATAATATTTTAAATTATGCTAAAGGAAATTCTGAGGATTAGAATGTCATGCCAATTTTACAAACGTTAACTCTAGAATACAGTTATCCATATATTCTTTCCGATATTCATTTTTTCTAACTCAATAAAAGAGATTTTTATAAACTACAATTATTCAGTAACAAGCAATTTAAAAAATTGTATAAATATTGCTACGCACATTTTTGTTTCCAATATATAATCAGGGACATCGGGATTGAAAATTCTGAACTTTTTGGCAACTTGTGATTTAATGACCTTTTTTTCTTTTAATTTTATTAGAATAGAACTAGATTATGTAAAGCAAAATGTTGTCTATTTGGCAGTGATTGTTAGCCTTCTTAAGTGTATATTTTTCGGCAGGGTGGCTGACCCATGAAGAGGTCATTGGACCCAGGGTCCGCTTTCATCCCCTCCACTTGGCGATGAGCCCGCGAGCCATCGGAGGATACACGGTGCCTACTCACGAGTCTACTCAACCCCCGAATATAATGAAGCCCGAAAAGAAATTATAGTTATTTACAAGCAAAGCCCCTTCGGATAGACGTTTATTTCGCGGTAGTTGTTCCCTCTCCTGAAAACTGAGAGACAACTTGTGCTTTCAAATGTAAGTTGGTTTTAAGCAAAGAGGCATAAAAGAAGAATCCCCCTTTCCCTCTCAGTGCCTTCTACAACACTCAACCATAGGGAATTCGCGACACGATAAGTATCGTTGCATTCCACCCACCCGCGCATAATTTTGTGGGAACCGCAATTTTCGATGCCCCTCAATTTCCCCAGGGCCACTTCCTGGAAACTCTAGTTTATCGAACCTCTTTGTCAGCATAAGAGACTTTCTTGAAATTCAGAGTATTACATCAATTTCGATGTTATGTACATATTAGGGAGGGATTACTGACCTCTCAGGGTAGCCGTAGGTCAGGGAAATCAGCAAAAAGTCGGGGATTTTGAAAAAAATCTTGTTAAAGTCAGGGAATTTCAATAAAAGGAACTTTGAATAACTGTCTGGGATAATAAATTTGAAATTTTAAAATTTTAATTGGAAATTATGTTATTCCCTTTAAAAAATATTATTCTATGTTAAAAATGTTACCAGATTCATATTCTGTTCTTTGAATATCGGTAGTAAGGAAAACTGAAAAATTGGTCACGGCAAAAATTAGGGAATTTTGAAAATGATGTTTTGTGGTTTCTCAGTTTCCGCTTGGCAATTATATTTTAAGTTAGACAATTTTTTATTTGGATGAAAATTCAACGATTTTGTTAAAAAGTCATCCCTTTTTGGTTGAAAATTCAACAGTTTTCTTGAAAATTCGTCTTTTGTGATGAAAACTCAACTATGTTGGTAGAAAATTAACTTATTGTTGAAAATTAATATTTCAGTGTCGAAAATTTAACTGAAATCTTTCTTGGTTGAAAATTCGAATTCTTGGTTCAAAAATTCATCTGTTTTATTAAAAAATTCATCTTTTTGGGTTTAAAATGCGACAACAACTGCAACAACAAATTCGCCTTTTTTGTTAAATTAAAATGTTTTTGATTTAAAATTAAAATCTCTTGTGGTTGAAATATCTACTATTATATTATTCGTTAAAAATTCATCCTTTCTGGTTGAAGATTCATCATTCTAGTTAAAAATTCGTTATTTTATATAGATAATTAATCTTCTAGGATGAAAATTCACCTTTTGAGTGCAAAAGTCATCTCTTTGGTTGAAAGTTTAGCTTTTTTGTTGAAAAATGATATTTTTCAATTGAAAATTCAACTACTTGGATAAAAGTTGAACTACTTTGTTAAAAATTTAATTTTGTTTTTCGTTGAAGGTTCTCTTGGGTAGAAAATTTAACTATTTTTTTGACAATTCGTCTTTTGTTCAAAATTAATTTTGTTTAATAATTTGGATGAACTTTTTTTCTTTCTTTAATGACTTCAATTTAACGACTTGGTTCACAGTTGAACTACTTTGTAAAAAATGAATATTTTTTGTTTGGTGAAGATTCCTCATTTTAGTTGAAAACTCATCTCTTTGGTTGAAAATGTGACTATTTTCTTGAAAATTTTTTTTTTATTTATTGGAAATTTAGCTTATCCATTTTGGGTTGAAATTTTTTTTAGCTTCAAATTAAAATATTTGTTCAAAATTTCATATATTTTGTGAAAAATTCGTCTTCTTAGTTTTTAAATTTATATCTTTTGGTTGAAAATTCATTTTTATAGCTGAAAAATTCAATTATTTGGTTAAAAATTCAATTATTTTGTTAAAAATTTCAATATTTAGTTGAAAATTGAACTGTTTTGTTACAAAGACATCTTTTTTGGTAGGAAATGCAACTGTTTTGTTGAAAGTTAGTCCCTCTGTATTGAAAAATCATATTTTTTGGTTTAAAATAACATTTTAATATTTTATTCTAAAATATACATCTTTTATTCTTTTTATTAAAAGATCTATGTTAGAAATGTTACAAGATTAAAATGCTGGTATTTCATTATTAATGGTCAGGTAAAGTAAAATATTGGACAGAAAAAAATCAGGGAAAAGTCAGGGAATTTTGAAAATTAAGTTTTGCGGCCACCTTGCATATTCTTAATTGGAAAGTTTCGCTTGAAAGTTTATCAAAATTGTTGCAGTTCGTATTTTATATTTCCAATTTTTAAATTCTTCTATTCTTTGAATATGAATCAATGAAATGTCACTGATTGTCAGTGAAATTTCACTGAATGAAATAGCTGGAAATGAGTCACTGACAATAACTGAAAAGTTACTAATTCAATCAGTGAAATAAACACTTTTGAGAGTTCACAGCACTGCACCATGTCAATTTAGCAGTAATAATAAGATAAGATTTTAGTAGATTCAATCAAATAATCATATTAAATGCCAATAACCTCACATATTACTTTACTTTCAAGATTCGACTGTCACCCGTTAAGTAAGTACTTTTTCTACAAGTTAGAATATATTTTTAGGTCAAAATAGAGTACAGGACTCACCAGTAAGTTGAAAAGGAAGAATATTAGTATGAATGATGTTATTCAAAGACAAGATATATTTTTTTAAATCGAAAAGTTTGATATAAACTACATAACTTGTATTTTATTGTATTGTCTCGCTTGACTGCGCCATTGAAGTGATTAGAAATCTAACTATAGTTCTACTCAAAAAACAAAACAATCACTCCCTAAGTCGATTTAAACCATAAATGGATAAAAATCTGATAGTTTTCAAATCCTAATGGTTGAATTTGAAGCAATATTCTAAATTGGAACTATTCAATTTTGAGCTATTTGAACTAAAAACCATCTACCAATTAGGCCCATAATTTGAAATTTTTTAAAGATTTAAAAGTATAATTTGCATGCAATTTTTGAAAATTTCAATAAAAAATTCATCTTTTGGGAAATGCTTTCAACCTCAAATTTTTAAATTATAAGGTATCCAATTTAAAATGTTGGGTAATGGATTTAAACGAAAGATCGAAGTAACATGTCTAGTCAATGATGTTTGTCCAGTGAATGAAGCAAAAAGTATTTATTGAAAATATTATTACTAGTCCGGTCAGTGACGATTATATTTGATGCCTTGCATTAGATCAGATGATTTTTACGTTGAGAAGCACATAAAATAAAATTTATCAATCCTAATGTGTTAGCAATGCTTAAATGCGACATCTTCGAGATATCTACTTTTTACAAATAGTCCAGTCAATGACGGACAAATCCGGGAAAAAAATTTAACATATGATAAAAAAGGGATTGAATATTTTTCAAATATTAAGCTTTTGATTTTCCTAAAGATACTAAGTCGAGCCATATTATCATGCCAACAATAACTATACATATATTAAACATACGGTTTTAGTAGAAACATAATGTTTATTTTGGAAACGGTGCCAGAGACAGTCCAGTCAATGACGTTTTGAATGTTTGCAGTTAATTTGAAAGACAAAATATAATATTAGAAATAACAATGGTAAAATGTAGTTATTAAAGGGCATACAGATTACTGTTTTAGAGTATATTCCTATCTACAAGTGAAACCCATTTTTTATACACCAGGGACATTGGATTTTGTACTACACGAAGAATCACCCATATAGGATGGCACAATTCTGTTAAAAACACAGCTCTATTTGAGATTATTTTATTACATGAAGTTACTTTCTAATATTATTCCATTACATTTTTAACTTTTCCGACTTAAAATGGTTTAACCTTTAATGCTTTCATATTTTTGATGCTACGGTATTGACCAGATGTTTCGTAGTAAATATTTTATGTTAGTTCTTTTTTGTCTAATGGTCTTATATCAATATTGGCAAAATATTGATTTTCTTCAAATATTGATATAAGACTGGCAGGCAACAAAGAACTAGCATCAAATATTTATGTAAAAGTAAAATAATCAATTCTTTCATATATTAACACGTATCTTATCTTGACTATTAATTACATTAAAGTAATTATTTTACATTATATAAGTATTTGAAATTAATGATTATCCACTGTAGGCCTAGAGCGTGTCATTTTTCCAAAAAGTCAATTTTTGATTTTTGATGTATTTTTATAGCAAGAGTTTACAACAAATTTGTAGATCTTTTTTGCTTGAACAGTTTTTGTCTTT